>PVHX01007615.1:29692-70939 GCA_004024805.1 Geosciurus inauris
ATGTTGAACCAACCTTGCATCCCTGGAATGAACCCCACTTGATCATGGTGCACTATTTTTTTGATATGTTTTTGTATGCAATTTGCCAGAATTTTATTGAGAATTTTTGCATCTATGTTCATCAGGGATATTGGTCTGAAGTTTTCTTTCTTTGATGTGTCTCTGTCTGGTTTTGGAATCAGGGTGATACTTGCCTCATGGAATGAGTTTGGAAGGTTTCCCTCCTTTTCTATTTCATGAAATAGTTTGAGGAGAATTGGTATTAATTCTTCTTGGAAAGTCTTGTAGAATTCAGCTGAGAATCCATCTGGACCTGGGCTTTTCTTGGTTGGAAGGCTGTTGATGGCATCTTCTATTTCCTTGGTTGAAATTGATCTGTTTAAGTTGTGTATGTCCTCTTTGTTCAGTTTGGATAGGACATATGCCTGTATAAATTTGTTGGTGTCTTCAGGGTTTTCTATTTTATTGGCGTATAAATTTTCAAAATAGTTTCTAATTATCCTTTGTATTTCAGTAGTGTTTGAAGTGATATTTCCTTTTTCATCTTGAATTTTAGTAATTTGCGTTTTCTCCCTCCTTCTTTTCATTAGGGTGGCTAAGGGTTTGTCAGTTTTGTTTATTTTTTCAAAGAACCAGTCTTTTGTTTTGTCAATATTTTTGAATTGTTTCTTTTGTTTCAATTTCATTGATTTCAGCCCTAATTTTGATTATTTCCTGTCTTCTACTTCTTTGGGTGTTAATTTGTTTTTCCTTTTCTAAGGCTTTGAGATGAAGAGTCGATTCATTTATTTGTTGACTTTTACTTCTTGTAATGAATGAGTTTAGTGCAATGAACTTTCCTCTTAGCACTGCTTTCATGGCATCCCAAAGATTTTGATATGTTGTATCGGAGTTTTCATTTGCCTCTAAGAATTTTTTCATCTCATCCTTGGTGTCTTCTGTTATCCATGCATCATTTAATAGCATATTATTTAGTTTCCAGGTGAAGGAATATTTACTGCTTTTTAATCTGTCATTGATTTGTAATTTTATTCCATTGTGGTCAGATAGGATGCAGGGTAGCATCTCTATTTTTTTGTATGTGCTAAGACTGGCTTTGTGACATAACATATGATCTATTTTGGAAAAGGATACATGTGCAGCTGAGAAGAGAGTGTATTCACTTGTTGATGGATGGAACACTCTATACATGTCTGTTAAGTCTAAATTATTGATAGTTTCATTGAGATCTATGGTTTCTTTATTAAGTTTTTGTTTGGAAGATCTATCCAATGCTAAGAGAGCTGTGTTAAAGTCTCCAAGTATTATTGTGTTGTGGTCTATCTGATTCTTGTATTTGAGAAGGATTTGTTTGATATATGAAGAAGCTCCATTATTTGGGGCATAAATATTTATGATTGCTATGTCTTGTTGATGTATGATTCCCTTAAGAAGTATGAAACGACCTTCTTTATCTCTTTTCACCATCTTTGGTTTGAAGTCCACTTAATTTGATATGAGGATGGAAACTCCTGCTTGTTTGTGGGGTCCATGTGAGTGATATGTTTTTTCCCACCCTTTCACTTTCAGTCTGTGGATGTCTTTTCCTGTGAGATGAGTCCCTTGAAGACAGCATATTGTTGGGTCTTTTTTTTTAATCCAGTCTGTCAGTCTATGTCTTTTGATTGGTGCATTTAGGCCATTTACATTCAGGGTTATTATTGAGATATGATTTGTAATTCCGGTCATTTTGGTTTGTTTTTGGTTTTTACCTTGAGTTGTTTTTGCTTTTGAATGATCTTTCCTCTAGTGTAGTTCCTCTCTTTGTAAATTTCCATTGTTGGTTATCATTTCCTCCTTGTGGAATATTTTGCCAAGAATGCTGTGTAGTGCAGGCTTTCTTCCTGTAAATTCTTTTAACTTTTGTTTATCATGGAAGGTTTTTATTTCATCCTCAAATCTGAAGGTCAGTTTTGCTGGATATAGGATTCTTGGCTGGCATCCATTATCTTTTAGGGCTTGGAATATGTTATTCCATGATCTCCTGGCTTTTAGTGTCTGGATTGAAAAATCTGCTGAGATATGAATTGGTCTCCCCTTATATGTAATCTGGTTCCTCTCTCGCGTGGCCTTTAAAATTCTGTCCTTATTCTGTATGTTGGGCATTTTCATTATAATGTGCCTTGGTGTACATCTGTTGAAATTTTGTATGTTTGGTGTCCTGTAAGCCTCTTGTATTTGATTTCCGATTTTGTTTTTCATACTTGGAAAATTTTCTGATATTATTTCATTGAAGAGATTGTGCATTCCTTTGGTTTGAAATTCTGCGCCTTCTTCAATCCCAGTAAATCTTAGATTTGGTCTTTTGATGCTGTCCCATATTTCTTGTATGTTCTGTTCATGAATATTTACCATCTTCACTGTATGTTCAAATTTATACAATTTTTCAAGATGGTATATCTTGTCTTCATTATCGGAGGTTCTGTCTCCAGGTGATCTAGTCTGCTGGTGATGCTTTCTATTAAGTTTTTTATTTGGTTTATTGTTTCCTTCATTTCAAGAATGTCTGATTGGTTTTTTTTCGCGATCTCTAGCTCTTTCTTAAAGTAATCTTTTGCTACTTGTAATTGCTCTCTTATCTCTTTGTTAGAATGATCGATGGTTGCCTTTATTTGCTCTCCTATTTCTTTGTTGGATTGATCAATTTTTGCCTGTAATTGTTCACTTATGTCATTCTTTAGTTTGCTGATCATTTCAATTATGTACATTTGGAATTCTTTCTCTGACATTTCATCAACTGTGCTGTCAATGGATTCTGTTACAGTTGTATCCATGGTTATTTGGGGCACTTTCTTCCCTTGTTTTTTCATGTTGATTGTGTATCTTCCTTTTTTGAAATACCAATCTGAGGTATTGTGGCTTCTATCCTATAATCTTGTATTGACACTCCAGATTACCTGTGTCTCACCTTGGAGCTACTTATGTTCCCCCAGTGTCCCCAGATGGGCACTACTCTCAGTAAGCTGGTGGCAGAGGGCAGTGGGAGTGGCCTTTGCTGGGCTCCTGAGGTGGCCCCTGAGGATTGTTTTGCCCTTCTCTTGCACTCTTGCTGGTGAACAGGAACTCTGGAGTGGAACTAGAGGTGGGCTTAGGTCTCACTGAGGCAGAGTCATAGCTGGAGATTCTGTGTGAGACCCTTAAGGTGATTGTGAGCTCCCCTGGGGCTGGAGGCCAGCAAGCTCTGGTCTGCTTTCAATTGGGCACCCCTGGCATTCCCTAAGGGCAGTTTTGGGCCTTCTGTTTTGCTTGACCACAGGAACTCTGGAGCGGAACTGAGCACACTTTGGTGAGGCCTCTTCACGCTGGGATCTCCGTAGGCCACTCTTACCCTGGATGTGCCTTCCTCTGTGGCTGGTAGCAATCAGACTCTGGTCAACCCTTAGTTGGACACCTGTGGAGTTTCCTGAGGGTGGATCTGGGCCCTCTGTAGCTCCTGCCAGACCCCAGGAACTCTGGAGTGGAACTGGGGTGGATCCAGGCTGCCCTTGGGTGGGGCTACCTCACGATGGTGTCTCTGGAGTGACTCTTACCCTGAATTTGGGTTCCCCAGTGGCTAGATGTATCAGTCCCTGGTCTCCCTTTGGCTGGACAGCCGTGGAGGATCTTAAGGGCGGATCAGGGCCTTCTACAGCTCCTGCCGTTCCACAGGAACTCTGGAGCGGAACTGGGGCAGGCCCAGGCTGCCCTTGGGCAAGGCTGCGTCACCCTAGGGTCTCTGTGGGGACTCTTACCCTGAGTTTGGAGTCCTCAGTGGCTCAAGGTAGCAGTCCCTGTTCTCCTGTTGGCTGGACACCCGTGGAGGTTCCTGCGGATGGATCTGGGCCCTCTGCGGCACCTCGTACATGTGTTTTTGAGGACAACAAAAGCTCTTATAAAAAGATTTCGGAATATCATTTCTTGAACTTATGTGTGCTAATATAAGCTACCTTTGTCAACTCCTGCTATATTTATCATGTAGAAATATTATTGATAATAAATCTATGGTACTTAGTCTTCAATCTTAAATGATAATCAGGTGTTTTGAGAGATTAAGGCTGAGCTAACATAGAATCAAATTTACTTGTAAGAATTGGATATAGCCCTTTATCAAACATGCAGTCAGATGAGGAGCACAGGCAAAGGAGAGAGTATGGGACATTCTACATGGCCTCCTAGGTCCTTTCTTCCCACATTGGACAGTCACATTCTATCTCCAATGAACATTTTAGCAGATTTATTTTCATAATAGGAACCATTTGCATTATGAATTACCTCAGTTTTTATCCTAGAAAGTGTAAAGCTTCAGGACATTTTCCAGGGACCATTAGTCCATAATTCCTAGGCTTATTGACTATAATAATTCATATAATATAATAATCCCTTAGCCTAGGATATCTTGCTAAAAGTTTTGTATGCATGAGGACTCTTCTTCCTAGTAAATATTATCAGCCTGTGTGCCTGGAATTACAGTTGGAAGGGATATTAAACTTGCTTACCACCCCAACATCCACCATAAAAGGAGTAAATCTTACACTAGCTGTTTTTAACTCTTTTCCTCCAAAATACTAATCAGTGAGATATAATTGAGTTGAAATTTATGAAAATATCTCCAAAGCCATCTAAATATTCATTTCTGTAATCTGTTTTTGCAGATCTCAGTAAACTACCTGAGAAAAAATAAAACTGTGCCTACCATCTATAGAATGAGCCTCCAAAATTAAAAGTTAGGTGGTAGTGGAGGTGATGATGATGATAATAGTAATTGAGATGTCACCATATGTCAAGTACTATATACATGTGTTATACTACAAATACTATTTTATATATATATATATATATATATATAATAGTATAATAAAGATCACAACAATCATCTGGGATAGGTTCTATACTTTTTCCATTTAACAGATATAGAAATAGAGGAATAGAGAAGTTAAGAACTTGGTCAGGTTTATGCAGCTAGTACATTCTTACACTGTTGGCGAAATCCAGGAAGAAACCCTGGATTTCGCCAACAGTGTAAGATTCCACAGGCGAAATCCTGTGCCCTTGACTGCCAAATTGTGTGTGGAAAGAGCAAAGACATATCAAAATCAATAAGTTCTTTCTAAATAAAACTGTATAGTTAAGATGATTAATTTTTTAACTTATTGTTGTAAAAATGAAATAGACTAAATATTGAAATTCATATTAAAGTAGAAAAACATCAATAATGGTCTCTTGAGCACCTTTTATGAGTTAGCAACCAGTGAGAGCCTGAAAGTCACAGATGTAGTAGGAAATATAGCAGACAGTGTAATGTCAACCAAAAAAAGATGAGAAATGGAGTTACAGGTTATGACAAGTGAGATATATTCCAGTGTCAACATTACAGAGGTGATAATTGAAGCAGTTTATATACTGAGATAATTTGTTGTCCAAATAAAAGCCATTATGAGGCCAAAATTCTAATTCAGACATACTTTGACATTGACATGATTCAGAATGTGATGTTGATTTGTAAAATCCTAAATAATGTGAAGGCTGATAAACTAAAGTCAGAAAAGAATGGTAAACAAGAAAGCGAGAAGTATGACCTACATTGCCATCTGTTGGGGAAAGGAACATCTGTCACGTTGAATGAAAGATGAAGCTTGGAAGTTCCCAAAGAATCTCAACAGCTAGCACTGCTAGTTAAGAGTAAAAACAGTTTTCAAGCCTAATTTAGCTTCCATATACATCTATTTGTGTGTATCCTTTATATATTATATATATATTTTATATATATATATATATATATATATACACACACACACACACACACATAATTTACCATTTTTACCATTCTAAATTTCTTTCTTCATTTTTTTTTTTTTTTGGAACTGCGGATTGAATTTAGGGCACTCAACCACTGACTCTCATCCCCAGCCCTATTTTGTATTTTATGTAGAGACGGGGTCTCACTGAGTTGCTTAGCACCTTGCTGTTGCTGAGGCTGGCTTTGAACTCACGATTCTCCAGTTTCAGCCTCCCAAAGTGCTGGGATTACAGGCATGCATCACCACGCCCAACTTAAAGTTCTTAACTGATACATAAGAACAGAAAATCATATATATTAATGGGGCACCATGTAATTTTTTGATATATGTGTGTGTATACATACATATATATGTGTACATATATCTACACACACACATATATAACACTGTCTATTGTTTAAATCTGATCAAACATATCTATTAAACATTTATCTTCATGGTAAAAAAACATTCAAAATTCTTTCTTCTAGATTATGAAATGTACAGTATATTTTTGTTGTAATTTCATAAGTATGTTTACAGAAGAAGGAGAATAAGCCTCCAATAATTTTTTAAAAAAACATGAATTTTAAGATTCTCAGGGATAAATTTAAATGAAATTTGAATGGAATTATGCTGGAGCAAAGCATACTGCATTGTCAAAATTTATCTCCAGAGTAGCTTTTTGTGCTCACCAGAACACCATGCATTCTAACAAATGTAGCCGTGCATGATTCAAGGTAAGCTGGCAAAAAACTTGAACCTGGAATTGAATCTCAGCTCTAACATGTCATTTTTAGCAGTCATTTGACTCTTTGGAACTAGATTTCCTTGACTGTATGACAAGTGGGTGAAATTGATTTAAGTGAATTTCAAGATTACTTTCAATTTTATTCTTGTTTATGTTGTGTACCTATTAAAAGGTCTTTTAATAACTTGTGCTTAGAATATTTACTTTGTAGGTGGCATTTCCTAGAACTTCCTTTTATGTTTTAGTGTTACTACTTTTTTTTTTTTTGATACTGGGGATTGAACTCAGGGATACTCGACCACTGAGCCACATCCCCAGCCCTATTTTGTGTTTTATGTAGAGACAGGGTCTCACTGAGTTGCTTAGCGCCTTGCCATTGCTAAGGCTGGCTTTGAACTTGCGATTCTCCTGTCTCAGCCTCCCTAAGTGTGGGGCTTACAGGCTTGCGCCACCGTGCCCGGCTTAGTATTACTACTTTTTATGACTGAAATTTTATATCAGTATCTGTTCTCTTTTTTAGGGTGGAGTGAGTGGCTTGACTGGAGAGCTAGAATTTGGAGAAAATGGAGGTAATCCCAATGTCCACTTTGAAATTCTTGGAACCAACTATGGAGAAGAGCTTGGCAGAGGTGTTCGCAAAGTAAGCTCTTACACATTTCAAAATATGCTTTTTCCTATGCATTTCATGGTTTGCCTGACTATTCTCTATGCAATTTGATCATGGTACATGCTAAAGTTCATAATGCTGTTTGAAAGAGAAAGTGGGGGAGGGAGAGAAACAGGGAATTATGTGAGAATTAGGGATTGAAATGATTTTAAATATTAAGTATTTAAGTACTTAAATACAGAAGTATTAAGCAATAAATTCTATTTATGCCTCAGAATAATTTAAAGAAAAAATAATCTGATGCTTGCCTAGGAAATGGTATTATCCTTCATTCATTATAATGATAATTTTTATAAAGTAGCGAGTTTCATATTTATATAGTTCCTAGCTCCTTGATTTTTAGTTTGTTGTAACATGCACAAAATCAGAATAATAGATTGGATATATGTTCTATGGTAGGACAGAAAGTCTACAATAAAATGTGACATTATAGTATTGTAACTTCTATGTGTGCTGTGTAATAAGTATAAAGTCATTGGAAATGAACTCTTGTTATATACTACAGATCATATAAGAAGCAGCTAAGCACCAATAAAAGATGTTTCATGAAATACTTGAACAATAACTTTCTCAAAGAAAAAGGTAAAAGTCCTAGGAAAAATGGCTTTTCTATAGTTTAGATTTGCCATTTTTATGTATTTTTGGTAGGGATAAACCTGAGGTGATTGAGTTTGCATACAGAGCTGATAACTATAAATTTCTAACTATATGGAATTGACTGCATTGAGAGTAAGTGGCTCTTCAGTAGGTGTTTCCTTCCAGGGCTGGTGTAAGATTCAGAAAACCTAGACAAAATGAGGTTAGGACTTGTTCTCCTGGCCAATTAAAATTTATCAGAAAATTTATGCTATGTTGAAACATAGCACATTATTAATTTTGGTTTTATAGTGAAGAATAGCAAACATATAAAAAGCTTCATAAAATACACCAATGTGATCTCTACCCAGATCAGATTATTGAACATTTTCATCACTGAGGAAGTCCCATCACTCCTGTTTCCATCCCTAATAATGATGAAAGTTTGCTTGGCCTGGAATATCACATAAGTGGATACTGTTGTCATCATTTGTACCTTATTTTTCTCAATATATTTGTTTAATGATACATTCTTATTTTTACTTAGCAACAGAGTTTTGGCTTTGTATTTATTTAATTTGTATTCCTCAGTGGTATTATATCATATGAATATAAAATGGTTTCTTTTACAATTTTATTTTTTGTTTATTGTTGACCTGAAAATAATATTGATATTTTGATATATTTGATAATGGTATTTGATATTTTGATATATATAAAATCAATATTGATTAATTTTATATTCAATATATTGATTTTATATTTGATATATTGATTTTATATTCGACTACCTTGTTCAGTTTTTTAATTCTAATTATTTCTCTCTTCACTGAAAATTTTCTTATCATCTAAAATTAATGAAGGTTTTTATCTCTTTTTTGTAATTATACACCTTTTATTTCTTCCTGCCTTAGTGTACTGACTAGAACCTCTGAGAAAATGATAAATGGAGATAACATTAGTATCTTTAGATTGTTATCAATCTGAGAGAAAAATATGTCAACATTATCCTAAAACATAAAGTATTTTTTCTTTTTAATAACTTTGACCAGATTTAGGAAGTTCCATCCATTCTTGATATATACATAATTTTACATGAAAATTATGTTTACATTTACATAAAATTATCATATTTATGTTTACATAAAATTATATGATTTGCTATCATATTGCTTAAGGTTGTTTCATTGATATTTATGACTGGAGTTTCCTTAAATTGTCCTTTCTGTTAGATTTGATGCTAAAATTATGCTCACCTAACTTAAATGAGTTAGTAATATGAACCATCCAGAACCATGTCCAGTATACAATAAATGTTCTTGAAATTAGTTTTTATTAATTGGAGAAACCACAGTGAAGTGGCCATGTCTTTAATGCCATGTATTTAAATAGAAACCACAGAAAAGTAAAAATGTGAAGAAGGTAACATGTTTGGGCAGTAATTAAATGAATTTGTGATAGTGAAAGGGAGAATTTTTTGAATGTGAGACTTGAGTATATACAAATGCTCACAGACCAAGCCAAGAGAAAGGAAGAGATGAAGATAAAGGAAAGAATGTTGATCATTGATAGAAGTCCAGGAGAAAAAAAGAGAATTGGGTCCAATCCAGAATTAGATGGACTATATTTGTACTTAGGAATGAGGGTGAGTATTTTCCAGAGTGATAAGGGAGGAGGTGAAGAAACAATGGTCTATTTAAAAGCAAGTCTTCACTTTTGGAAGTTAAAGGAATGGTTTAAAATACATTATCTTTTCTTGGAGAAGTAGAGAATGGGATTAGTTTGCTAAGGAGGAAAGAATTTCAAAAACACTAGAGACCCAGCAAACTTGGAGGGCTGATACAGGAGGATGGCAAGTTCAAGGCCAGCCTCAGCAACTTAGTGAGATCCTGTCTCAACATAAAAATTAAACAGGGCTGGGGATGTGGCTCAGTGGTTAAGCACCCTTGGGTTCAATCCCCAGTAAAAACAACTACGAAAAAATAGAGATAATGAAGCTGGGAACTCAGTTTGAAGTGGTTGCTGGGGCACACAGCAGAGAACTGATTAGGATACATGGAAAAATTGCCAGGCAAAGATATTGACCCCTGTGAAGTTAAAGAACTCACTATCACATGGATCTCCATGGTTATGTATGTGTGCTTGGCAGCAGTCAGCAGACTGAACGAGATTGAATTAATGTAAGCTTAAGGTTTCCTCAGATTGTTGTCATCTTGTTTTGTGTTGTTTTTGATGGTACAATGAGGAAGCAGAATCAAAGATTTTGGCAAGATACAGTTGAAGTGGCAAAGCATGAAATCCAAATTGAACATGAATAGCAGTGAAGACAGGAGAATTCTCAACAATAGAAAGTAAGGATTAAGAGAATAGAGCCCTCAACATGTCTGAAGAGCCTGTATTTTAAAATGGATTAAGTGAGAGCTTCAGAGCCAGGAAGTCATCTTTGGGGAGAGAGACTGCTGAATTTCTGATTCTAAGAGGGGATGGTTTCCAGGTGTTTACCATGTCATGCTTGGCAGAAGAGCATTTCCTTTAGCCTTCTAAGAACATTGTGGTTCAGTGTAATTCTAAGATCAATGTAATTGCTTCACCTTTCTGAATTCAAAATCTGTAATTTATTCAGTCTACAAGTAAGGTGACTGATTTACAGATATCATATCATGTGTATTTTATTGCTAAGAAATATTAAATAACTCCTGAAATTTTAGTTGTTTGAGTTTCTGTGCTCCAGCTCCTAAACTGGTTTGAACTACTCCTAAGAGCTGGCATTTTATAGATATTATGTGAAAAGTACTATTTTCACCAAATTATTTACTGCATGGTGCCTTTTACATTGTTGACACAATTTTTTGTGTTTTTGTTTTAAAAATTTTTAAGTATTCTTAATTTTTAAATATTTACTTCTACAATTTATGTATTTTACTACTAATTTGTAATTTTAATTAACTGCTAAATTGATAAAACTCCAAATCCAATTCTCAAGTAATTGTAAGAACATTTTAAAATAGCTTTGGGGTTGCCAGCCCCATTTAAATGGGGCAGTTGATTCATACAGGCATTAACACATGTAGTAATGTTTTCAAAGATACTTAGCAAGGGAAAGCATTGCCTTGCAAATGTTTTCTGCAGTATAGATTTGCTAGATGTGTGCCTGAAATTAAGGTTCCATTCCCAGTTTCTCCATGTCTCAGAAAGAGTGAATGGCTTTCCAATTGATGAACTGTCAAGTTGTCAGTGTTTATTCTGCTGCCAGTGGCTCAGTGTACACAATGCCTGCAGCCTTATCACCTCAAGCAGGAATACTGTCAGATCTCATAAACTAAGCAGAGTTTTGTCTGTTCAGGATTTGACCAAGGGTTCAGTCCTAAATTTTGGACTAGTCTCTGATTTCTTGACATTATATGAATGAAGGTTTCATTTTTGTGAATTTGGTGAGAATGTGAAAAGGATTATTTAATTTTCCCTGATGTTGATCAAAATGAAGAGTTTTCTGCTCTGATATTTTCTACATTTTCCTTTACTTTTATGTAAACTGTTCCTTTAGAAAATAGTATATTGAAGGTATTAGCACACCATGTATCCTTGAGATAAATTCAGGTGAAACTTAAAGCCAAGTCTAGAAATCATCAGGATTTTCTGTATCCTTAAACTCCACAAAAATATAATCGTTCCTATTGCTGTATATTACAATGCAGAATTTCTCAGGAATGATTTAATTCCAACAGTGTCATTCTATCAAATCATCTACAACAAAATTTTTATAAGAGCTAAAGATTAAATTATGTAACTTTACTTTTGAAGAATCAATATATGCTTTTTCTTAGAAAAGAAATGCAACGTAACAGCTTTTTTACTTGTCTGAATTTTCTTTGTTTTGTTCAGTTGCCAATGCTACTCGCATTTTATTGTAAAGACTGAGTTATAGCATTAAAATTTAATACTCTAGACTTAATGTCTTTGAACTTTATCACAAACAAGAAAATAAAGCTAGGAAAAGTAGATTAAAGCTGGTTTCACAACCACCTTAATTGCACAGTAATGCCTAGTATCTTCATAAAAGTGTTTTCTCAGAAGTTGATGAAATAAAATGGTACAGCAGAGATATTTTAGCTTCTTGGTACAATGATTTCTCAGATAGATTTAGAATCTTTATTCAGGTTCTCCAACATTAAATTCACAAATATAAAATCTACTGCTTTGCTTTCCCAGGCAAACATAATGTACTATTTTCTCAGAGTATTATGTAGATTGTCATTGGTCTGTTTTTAATAAACTAAAATGTTGTAATGCCTTGAACTCAAAAAAGAGGAAAGAATAGCTTTGCCTTCAAATGGCCAAGGATTAAACATTTTACTAGTATTCTTCATCGTTTGTTTGTATTCTGATTCTAGGATATTGAAAATACCTTTTTTCTTTTCATACTATGCACTTTATGTTTCTTTATAGCACTGTTTACAAACTGATAGTATATATGTACATATAGCCATATAAATAATCTTATATGTATATATATGTAAATATAATTAATTTACTTGTTATACTCTGTCTTGTCCATTGTAATATAACTTCATGCCATAAGAAATTGTTTCTTCCTATCATATTCCCCCACATATGATGAATAGCAAATGCTCATTAAAGTATTTAATGAATGAAGGAATGAATATATATGCATACTAATACTAGAATCCATTTGATTCTTCTCTTCTTCTATACACTTATTATTCTTTATTCAAATGAAAACTAATAAGTACATGCACATAAATTGATTGTTGACAAGCTATATGCGAATGTGAGTGTATGATAACAATCCTTCCATCTTTTTATTCTCAATGCCTAGTAGACTTAGGCACTGGGTCAACAAAAATATAATCAATAATTTTAACAATTATTAAGTACTATGTATAATTTGGAAGAGTTCGTAGAGAATAAGAGAGCTAGATGTGTTATTCTAAGAAAATGGAAGGATTCATGAAAGTACAAGCTCATTAGGACTATTGGTACTTGTAGTTCAATATCACTTCTAACCAGGCTAGACTTATTATGTTATGGTAGAAAAGGGTGTGTAACCTTGTCAGATACACCTAAGTTGAAATTCTGATTCTGTCACTTGCCAAATGGCTTGTCTTCGGACTTCTAAACAATGTGAATCTCTATTTCTCAATCTGTAATAATATACATCTTTCAAGATTGCTATAGATAATGAGGAATACTTAAAGTATTGCCTATTCACAAATGGTTAGTAATTTATATATGCTGTCCAACACAAGAAGCCAATGCAAGAAATACAAAGTGTAGTGGTTGTTCTTACAAGAATTTCTGTATGAGTGAGGTAGGGAAAGTAATTTCATTTTATGTGTGACTGACAGAGCATTACACATGACAATCCCAATGATAGCATGAAATACTAACCTTTTTAGGTTTTTTAATGTTTTCTTTTTTCTGACCAAAATTCTGAAAGTTTATTAATCAAATCTTGAAAATATACTGTCTATAGTTATATGGAAAGCTACTAGCAGAGAATCTGGGTGTAAATATAGCATGCATAAACTTAGTCTTTATACTCTAAGTCCATAATTTAGAAAATCTGCCATATTTATTTACTGTTACATTTTAAATAATGAATTTGTATCTTGGAAGTTTTATATAATAGATAGAATCTAGAAAATGTTAATAAGTAGCTTTTGTTTTTCTCCCATCCTCCTTTGCTTACATTACACAATCATAACAAATTTAGCTCTGTCTCCTTTTATTTGGATGTATCTTCAAGAAACTATTTTGTACCAAAAATTCATGTGATTGACATTCACTATAGTACTTTATAAAATTTCCATTGTGTGAGACTTTAAACATCATTGATCCAAGCAATCTCCTGATGGGTAAAGAAAGTTTGTGCTCTTACAAAAAAATATACTGTGAACCAGATATTTCTGCTTCAAAGGGAGCCCATCTGCCATCACTGCAAAGTAGAGAAAATAGCTGTATGTGCTGATGTGCAGGGTTACTCTGACTTTTTGAAAGAGTTAGTTGCTGCTTAGACTGAGATCAATTTTGAAGGAGTCCTACTCCTTCAGTGGTAAATCATATCCACTGCCTTTTGGAGAGAATAGGAGATATCTCTTGTAGTTGGGATGATGCTAATATCTACAGAATGGAGGAATGATGTGTGATTGAATCCAATTCCAAGACCAAATTCCAACAGCAATAGAAATAGCTTCTATGGAAGAATTACAACACCTAGATTTTTTGCTTACTACATTCCTAGTTTCAGCCACAAATAGTAATCAATGTCCAAGACCCAGTAGTGGTAATTATCAAAGGAATTTAGGTTAGGAATATGTCAAATTGAGAAATATTTGCTCATATAAATATACTTTGACAATGAATTTTAAGTGGTAGATATAAAGGTTTATTTCAAAGACATTGTATGAATGTACAGATGGTAGTAGTAAAGGCTCAAAAAAGAGTCATTTATCCATGTATATTGGAAACTCACAATAGACTGATTTACTGTGCAGTGACACTTATGGTATGGTAGGTTCAATTGAACCATAATCCCAGGGGCTTATCATTGGACCTCAACTTCTCTGCCTTGTCTTCCCTCTGAATTTCTCTATAGTCTGTTCAGATCATTTGAGTATATATCTCTTATCCTCTCAGGCTTGTCTGGACTCCTCAGGAGATTAAAAATTCTCCATAACAGGAAGAGAATTTTATACAATTGGAATGACTACAGAATGAATATTTTTGGGCAAATAATCTGACAAAATTTACTAATAGAACTTTCATAACTCATTTGTTTGGTAGAAGAGTGGTATCTTTCATTCAAAGTAATGAATATCATGTCCATTTTGGTGATAAAATGGAATTTATCACCATGGTTTTAGGTAACTGCTACTGTATTCCTTTCTTACTGTCTTTTTTTTTTTCAGTAATTTATTTTCCTTCACCAGAATATCTGACCAACTAGAACTACCCAGGCACCAGTAAGACTTTAATCCTAATTAAGTTGTTTTATGGTGACTAGAAAATGAATGATATTTTTTCAGTTGTTTTTAATATAAATTATGGAATTAAGAAAACTTTTTTTGAGATTCTAGGATGGCTTAGAAATGTACTCTCATCCCTTTTACATTTCTATTAATTTAGACATGACAGAGTTCTTTCTTGAAAAAAAGATGGCAGTTTGCAATAAAAAGAATACATATCACTGTTGTTCCAGAGTGCAAAACAATTGATTTTTATACTAACTTATGCTAATATTTTATGTTAATATTAGCATATGTAATGTTAACGCTCATATATCTATAATTTATGTATGTTTTAGCCAGCTTTTTCACTGGTGTGACTAAAAGATCCAACCAGAACAGCTATAGAGGAGGAAAAGTTTATTTGTGGGCTCACAGTTTCAGAGGTTGTACTATTAGAAGGCTGGCTTTATTTCTCAGGGTCTGAGATGAGGCTGAACATCATGACCGAGTGTGTAGCAGAGAGAAGCAGTTTATATCATGGTGATTAGGAAGCAGTGAGAGAGACTCCACTTTCCAGATACAAGTACATACACCAAAGCCACACCCCAATTCCCACCTTCCCCAGCCACACCTTACCACTTCAGTTACCACTCAGTTAATCCCTATCAGGATTAAATCACTGATGGGGTTAAGACTTTTACAACCCAATCATTTCTCCTCTGAAACTTCTTGCATTGTCTTTGGGAGACATCTCACATCCAAGCCATAACAATGTGTGTGTATACACACACACACACACACACAAGACAGGAATATGTTGTTTGGTAACAGGCCTGAAGCCTCGAAAGCATGGAGATTATTAAAATGTGGTTGTGAATGGATAACATGTGTCCTACTATGTCCTGTTTTTTAGGGAAGGACATTCAAATATATCGTATTTTCATTGGACTTTAATCCTACACAACAGTAATATTAAGAAATCCTCCTTTACCTGATGAGGAATATTTCTTAAAGCTGAGATTTTTCCCCCTTTTATTATGACTTGAAAATATGTGTAACTTATGACCAAACATAAACATTTATTTCAGGCCATGGAAAAGGAAATCACATTTATTTTCTGCATATTAGTTGTATAGTTCTGTATTAAGATGTTTCATATTTAAAATTCCATGTATAGTCTGAGGGAAGAAAGTATATCTCAAAGTTTATTATAAGCATATAAGTAATTTAGAGTTT
Organism: Geosciurus inauris; assembly: GCA_004024805.1. Taxonomy (NCBI): domain Eukaryota; kingdom Metazoa; phylum Chordata; class Mammalia; order Rodentia; family Sciuridae; genus Geosciurus; species Geosciurus inauris. The sequence goes on from PVHX01007615.1 coordinate 45,686, forward strand.
ATGAACAAAAGTTTTCTTGCTTATGATTTCAAGTACACTTTATCCTCTATAATTAGCATTCTATAATTTTTCACTCCAGCACCACCTAATCATGAAGAATTCTGAAGCTCTGTTTTATTAAAATGGTAAAATAAGTCATTTTATTTATTTTCAAATACTACCTGTGACACTAGAATATATAATTATATCTTTTGTCATTTGAAGCTGTACTATACCATTTTGATACTTTGTGGCCCTATTCAGTAACAATTTCAATCTTACATTAGGATAAAAATATCTAAGTTAATTTTATAGTATGGACATTTTGTATATACTATAATAATAAAACTCAAAATGCTTGCCATAAGCAAAATTATTTTTAATATGTGAAGTGTGTCTTGAGATGATCTTTATTAAGGAAAACTTGTAAGAATTTTTGAAAAGAAGCCCTAAAAACTACAGATTTATTTTTCTAAATTTTAAAATTAATATTTGAGTAACTCTTCCCTGTAATATAGGGTTATTTAGAATTTAATGAATGAATAATAAATGTAAAGTAATTTATAATTACAAATTTTCATTTATCAATAATATTATCAAAACAAATTTACACATTGTTCCTAATCTAAAATTAGTAGACTGAAATCCAAATAACTAGCAAATAAGTACATAAATGATTGAAAAATTAATATACTTTTTAATAAAACACAAAATAACCCATTAAAGCTTAAATCAACAAACACATAAAATCTAGAATTTTGTGAATTTTTGTCAAATTCCAAAGAATTCTGAAAGGCAGTGTTTCAAAGAGATAGTTACATATTTTTATTCCATAGTCTCTTAACATCATTTCTTCATGATCAACTTTATTTTCAAGATTATGTACTTGGTATTCATTACCTGAAAATCTGTCTTCCAAATGGTCTAGCCTATTGGTGATACTTGCCATTGAATTATTAATTTGATTTATTTATTACTTCATATCGAGAATTTCCTATTGATTTTTCTTCAGAATTTCTATCTCCTTATTGAAGTCATCTTTCACTCTTGTATTTTCTCTCAGATTTCATTCCTTACATCATCTTTCATCTCATAGATCAATTTAACTGTAAATATTCTAAATTCCCTCTCAGACATTTCCTCCACTGTGGTGTCAGTGGAACCTGCTATTGCATCATTCTGATTTATTTGGGATGGTTTGTCCCCTTGCTTTTTCATATTGTTTGTGTGTCAACTCATCTATCTGAACGAATCTGAAGCAATAGAGCTTCTACTATATGAGCTTTTAGTGACCTGTATGTTTCCACTGCCACACAGATTAGGCTGAGCCAAATAATAGCAACAATCTATGCATAAAGTATGTGCACTAAATTAAGTACTTAGTTCCTATGATAACATCTACAATGTTAATTTGCACAATAAACAGAAATGGTAGGATCAGCAATTTCTACCAGTAAAGACAGTATGTAATCACAAATTATGTCTGGCATAAAATCAAATAATAGGTGTTAACTATGACCTCTGCTGTTATTAATTGTTGTTATAGTGTTAGTGGTGGGGTCTGCATTTTTATAAACCAATTGGTGATAAGAGAAGCTAAGAATAGAATTAAATAAGAGGAAAAAAGAAGAAATCAGAGGATAGAAAAGGGTTTGCAATTTCAAAAAAGGTGAATAGGGTGGATGCAGAGGCAACATAGGGTGTGTTGTTTATGAGGGTGGAGGAGAAAAAAATAGAAGTAAAAAAGGAAGAGTGAAAGAACAAGAGTTTAAGCCGGGTGTGGTGGCGCACATCTGTTATCCCTGCACTTAGGGAGGCTGAGACAGGAGAATCGCGAGTTCAAAGCCAGCCTCAGCAACGGCGAGGCACTAAGCAACACAGTGAGACCCTGTCTCTACATAAAACACAAAATAGGGCTGGGGATGTGGCCCAGTGGTCGAGTACCCCTGAGTTCAATCCCTGGTACCAAAAAAAAAAAAAAAAAAAAAAAAAAAAGAACAAGAGTTTGGCTGTTGGCAAGAGAAAAGAGAGAAAGAAAAACAAGGGAAACAGTTGTGAAACAGACAATACAAAACCAAACCAAAATATACTAACCCTCAAAAAGCAAAGTAAGGAAAAATAGCTACCTTCAAGAAATTCTAGAAATGAGAAAACAGAAACAAATATGTATATGTAAATGTCCACAAATTAATCCTTACACATTAAATAAAAAGATTTTTATTCCAAAAGGAAGACTTATTATTGAGATGCATAGTATTATTTCCATTGATTATGATGTTCATGTAATTTAATACCATGGTTCTGCATCTGAGTTGTACTATCTTCCTTTCTCTGTTCTCTCTACTTCTTGTTGAGACCACAAAAGTTATTTGGAAGAACTTTTTTTAACTTTAAATTGTCAGCATATTCAATAGGTTCTCAAATGTCTACTCAGTAAATTCCCTATGGATAAACAAAGTTACATAGGAAACTATATGTGTATAGAACTATTTCCAATATGGAAAACAAATGTTTGGAAATAAAGATGCCCTTTTAGTAATTAGAGGCACTTTTATTAATCATAGTAATTTAGGTTCAATAAAGGGCTTTTACATTTATTGGCTGTGAATTTTGATTTTTAAAACTTCAGTAAATATGTTATTTCATGATTATTAAACTCAATAGTAACAGTAATAGCATTTCTGAAGTTCTTTTTATAATAATTCAAGTTGAGAAATGAATTTCACTTTTTAACGTAATTCAACAAACAACTTGGATTAATATAGGGTGTGCTTTGAAATGCTTAATTATTCAGATGAATGCATCTAGCTGAATATAATCATTGTGAATAAGTGACTTGATGCTCATGAGGAGAAAAGCACTTATCTGCTGAAACATTTTTGAAGCATTTATTAATCAGAAGCTATGGAATGTTTTAATACTCTGGAGTACCTGAATAAAAGTAGTTTTGTGGTTTAAATGGAAATATATTAGGATTGCTTTGCTTGAGAATTTCTTCTTTTAATTCTTTCAAGGTTGATATGAACCTATATCCTAAACTAAGATGAGAAATCTTCCAGTCCCAGGCTCATGCATTTCAGAATGTCTGATTGCAGCTGTTTGGTACAATAATATGATTTGAATAAGTACACTTTCATTAAACAAGGAAAAATATCTTTATAAGATTGCATAAAAATTGTCATATTTCTTCTTCTCATGTAGAAATTGCTGCACTAATTTGCACTTTTTCCTTGAAAATTGGAACTGTACATTTATTCTTGTGACAACACGATAATTATAATGCAGAGGTTGAGTTCTCACTCAATGTGATATTTATTTGTGGAAAATCATATAATTCCTGTTTCATTCTCTGTCTCTATCACTTTAGCAGTCTCTCAACTTATTACAAACTAAATATTCCTGGATCCTAGATGTTATTTATTTTCTTCTTTTGCAGGGGGCCAGGTATTGAACTCAGGGGTACTTAACCCTGAGCCACATCCCCACCCCTATTTTGTGTTTTATTTAGAGACAGGGTCTCACTGAGTTGCTTAGCACCTCGCCATTGCTGAGGCTGGCTTTGAAATAGCGATTCTCCTGTCTCAACCGCCCAAAGTGCTGGGAGATGTCATTTATTTTCTATCTATTGTATTGGTATTAAATAATTTAATTATACAACAGACTGCTTCATTTTCTTTGACTTATAATCTTATTAGTTGTATATAATATAAAAATAATTACATGAGGCTAGGCACGGTGGTGCACACCTGTAATCCCAGTGGCTCTGGAGGCTGAGGCAGGAGGATCATGAGTTCAAAGCCAGCCTCAGCAACTTAGCAGGACACTTAGCAACTCAGGAAGTCCCTGTCTCCAAATAAAATATAAAAAAAGTTATGGATGTGGCTAAGTGGTTAAGTACCCCTGGGTTCAATCCTCAGTACCAAATAATAATAATAATAATAATAATAATAACAACAACAACAACAACATGAAAATCTTATTCATTTTCAAACATATCTAAATGTTTACACATAGATTTTTTTGTTTTTGTTTTTGTTTTTGTCTACTCCATGCATTACTGAGGGACCCAAAATTAGGAAAAAAATTAGAAACTGCTTGGCAATTCTTGAATGGCAACAACATTTTACCTCCCTATGAACTCAGCTTTATTTTATGGTTGTCAGCAAGTGCATATTTCAATTAAAATAAATTGTGCATATGAAAGCAGTTTTCAACTTCTGATAAAATATCTTCAATATATAATTTTGAAGTAGAGTTTTCTAGCTAAAGTATTTTACTTTCTGTTTTTGTTTTGGCATAATGTAGTTACACAAAAATATAAAGAGGGTACTATGCCATGCCAACCCTATTTTTTCAAGATGAGATTTGGGTTAATCATGGCCTAGCAAGGTTAGCACTCTACTGAAGGATAAAATCACAGTTATCTATAAGACCATGTAGAATCATCAAACAGTTTTGAGGGCACCCTACTGGTAGAGTGTCATTTTTAGAGAAGATAGAACAGATAGATGGTGTGTCAGTCAGCCTTTCATCACTGTGACCAAAATACCTCACATGAATAACTTAAAGAAGTATTTATTTTGGTTCACAATTTCAGATCATCATTGGCTGGCTCCAGGCAGAAACATCTAGTGTAAGAGTATGGTGGAAGAAACCTGCTCAGCTCCTAGTAACTAGGAGGCTAAGGTGGGGAGGGGGTATGGAACCAGAAATACCTTTCCAGAGCACTCCCCCAGTGACCTACTTCCTTTAACCAAGTCCCAACTCCTATAGTTTTTGCTGCCTTCCAGCAGTCCACTTAGCTATTAGTTGATCAGTCTACTGATGAGGTCAGAGACCTCATGATCCAGTCATTTCCCCAAATCTCCATCTCTGCACATTGTTGCAGTGGGGACCAAGCCTTCAACATACGAGTCTTGGGAGGACACTTCATATTCAAACCATAATAGATTGAGAGGTGATACATGGTATGTATTCTATTAGAGAAAAGGAAGACAAACACAAAATGCCACGTAAACCAAATACACACTAGTATGGTTTTTAATGTGGTTTGACTACCAGAGGGGCATGCAATGGAGGCTTGGCCTCAGTGTGGTAGTGCTAAGATAATGTGATGTATAAGAAGAAGGAAGTTAGGTTATGGAGCTCTCCACTTATGAATGAATTCATGCTTTATAGTGGGAGTGAGTCAGGTCTTGTGTTATTACATTGACTTGGGACAGTAAGTTTTTCTAAAGTAAGGCCATTTCAGTTCTTGGCCCATCTGTATGCACCCAGTCGCCTTTCTGGTGATGTCGGATATAACCAAGGACCTTGGCCACATGTTGGTGCTCACTTGTTTGGACACTGTAGCTACCAGAATGCTGAGTGAAATAAACCTCTTTATGAATTACCCAGCCTCAAATATTTTGTTAATATCAATACAAAATGAACTAAAACACATACTACTATATTAATAATATATACAAAGATGGAAATGGGTCAGATACTTTGTATATGAGTATTATTATACTGTGGGCTATAGCTTCATAACAAGCATACAAAAATATTCTGATACTGCTTTGGATCTTATGCTTAAATAATATCATTGCATGATATGTGGAAATGTAAAATCATTTGAAACATTAAAAGATAGTGTCATACTTTAATGTGGACATTTTAATTTTATTAAAGCATCTAATTTAAAAATAATGGCTAACATATGAAAGATAAAACATAAAAATTCCTTATTTATTCGTATATGTAGAAAAAAATGACAGCAGTAATTGCAGGAAAGATGCAGGTAATTTAATAATTTCATATTAAAGCCATTAATAAGTAGATAAAGAAAAATGAAGTTCATTCTGGATGATTTGAAATGCAGAACATTACATTTATATAGTGCTTCAAATTCTAATCTTATTAATCTTATTTACTCAATGATAACAAGAATAGAAATTATACACATACAAAACAAATACCCAAGAAATTAACAAGTTTTAATTATCTGATTAAGCTTGGATATAGTAACTGAAGTCTCATGGAAGAAAATGAATTATGTATCTCCAATATATTGTGATGACTGATGTATTTCAATGCAATACAATCACATTTTGCTTAAGAATGCTATCTAATGGGAAATAAAAATAATAATTTCTTCATTAGTCTACTAATAGAAATTTCAAAGAAATGGTATAAATTTGAAAAAAATCATTTTTATAAAAAATGAATTTTACAAATATTTTTTTTCTGTGAATAGAAGGAATTTAAACCAAGAAATAAGCTAAAATATATTTCTTATTATATTTAATTAAGGCTTTTGTTAATATTAACTACTTGCTAAAATGAAGTGTTAGAAATAGAGTATCCCAGTACATTTTATATGCCTGCTTTTAATTTTTGCTAGTATTTTATGCACTATTTTTTCTGCATTATATAGTAAAAACATACTTTTTGATTCATAATATAGCATGTGAGTTCCTCTACCTGGTAGTATTTTTTCTTACTTTGTAAGACAAAGGAACAAAATAGAATCTTCCCCATTATTTATTTCTAGGAAATGTATTGACAATATAAAAATATTTTAAATTTATTGAATTATTCCCTTTGAATATATATATAAACATATATACATATATATGTATATGTATACATATATTCATTCAATAATAGTTTTACTATGATTAATTTCAGGCCACACTTTTAAACATATTTTTACGTAGAAGCATGTAGTTATTGAGTAAGAAGAATGTTTGAATACTCAAGTCTTTACTGTCACTAGAAGGACTGCTAATGTCTGAATTAACACAGATAAATTGGACAGAGATAAAGGCCAAACTTTTCCCTGGCAATAAGAAAAGAAAATGGCAATGAATAAATTGGCAAAAATATTTCCTAATAGAAGTTTAGGTGAAAAAGAATTAACAATTTTAGTTGACTGCAAGGTCAAAGGAGGCAATGATGTTATGAGCCTGCCAAAAAGCTAATGAAATTTATTGAAATCATTAAGAAAATTATGTTGCAGAAGAAATCCATGAAGGAATTAAAAATCTTTAGTATTAAACAGAAGGCATATTAATACTTTTTTATTTTTAATGGCAGCCCCATGGAAAAAGAAATGGAGACATTTTGTGTTATTTCATGGGCATGTTTTGAATCAAAGATTCAAAGTTATAAGCAAACAAATATGACTTTGTGCACGGCTCCTTTAGTGCATGATGGCAAGATTTGAAAAGCAGAAGAATGATGCTCATCTTGACCCAGCATATCCATATGGTACTTGATAGTTTTGCTATTAGTTAAGCAGTGCCACATGTACATGACAGCTTTAAAAATCATTCAGACCTGAAGGATGAGCTCTTTAAGCTGTAATTAACCTCTGCAATTAGTGCATGAATTTATTTAGTGTCCTCTCTGTTCCACAGCGATATAAGTGTGTGGCAGGAGTTAGGAGGAAAAGTTCTGATCATAGTTATCTGCTGAAAGCACGTGATCCCCGGTTAAGAATATAAGGACTGAGGTGCTAACTAAAGTTACCATTAAGTCAGTGGTGCCAAGAAAGGCAAGTCCTCAGAGAAAGAAGAGAAGATCAAATGCAGAAGAGTACAACAGATATACTTAAAACTTAGTTATATCCTCAGACTGTAAATATTTGCTCAGTCAGTGTTATATGAATAAATGAAAGAAAAACCAATGATGACAGGAATTGGCACCTGCAAGATAAGTGAGTTGACTTTGCAGGTATAGCAACCTCATGCAGAATTAAGACTGAATTGTGAAGGGCATTAGCTTGTCATTAGATTTTCAATGAATGATATTGTTGTAAGTACAAAGCTCTATATTAATCACAATGAGGACTGAAACTAATACCCATCTTGAACTACCTAGTTTTCCAGTACTCTAGAGAAATAGATGTTCCTTTAGAAAATAGTTTTGGATGTGTTCCTTATTTTGATTTTTGAACTAGATTCATAGGTACATACAAATGTAAAATATTATTGAAGTATACACTTTATATAAATTTACAATTTGTCAATGATACTTCAATAAAGAAACTTAAAAAACTCAATTGCAGAGACAATTAAATAAAATATCTTTGAACATAAAATCTGATATTTTTATAATTTTATGCAAAGCCTTTGATTATCAAGATGTGTTTAAACATATGAAGGAAATAACTCAGACATCTAGTGTATGTTTTTCCCTCTATTCCACACAAAAAATGAATGTTATGATCATATATGACATACAAAAACTATAGCTATGAAATTATTCTAGTTTGAATTCTGTTTTAATTATATACTAAGCATGCTTGCTTTAGGATTATGATATGAAAGACATTGATACTTTGCTATGCTTGGAAAAAAATGAATCTTGCTAGCACTCTGATTAACTATAAGTCCAAGGGTTTATTAGAAAATAAATTGTACATTACTTTGGGAAAAAAGTTTCCTTTATAATCTAAATTGCTTTTATATTTTCCATATAATCTGTATAGGAACTGATGAAATTTATTATATAATTCAAATTGTAATAATCAAAACACATCTGTTGGGCATATTGCCTACGATCTTTTCTCAAAAATCTAAGAAAATCCTGTAATGAATAAAAAATAGAATATTAAAAAAAACTGAAGAAAGATATCTAGGGGTTTTGTTTGTTTTTAGGGGGAAAAAAAGAGTAAAATAGTCTTTACATACAATAAAAATAGCCCTTAAAGCAACTAAAGTACATTTAAATTAAAAAAAGGAAAGAGGAATTAGAGTATCAACTATTATTTGTACCCAAACATTGGACTACTTCATGTCGTGGCTTTTGGTTTTGGGGAAACACTGAAAACATAAATATTTTCTGTACTTAGTAGTCAGCTTGATTGTGAGGTCATCATGAATGCTGGTTTGTAATGGAGATTCAGAGATCCTCTTGCCTTTTCAGCAGGCTTATTACCGGATTCCCATGGGGGTTCTGATTGATCTGTTGTGGACTTAGGTGAGTTGGAATATAAATCACATTCTGTTAAATCCTCTAAATACTAAAACACAAGAGATACAGGAGTGGGGGGTGAGGGAGGTGCACTGCAGAGATAACTCCTCTTTGTGCTAGACACCTGGGCTGCTCCTAAAAATGTCCTGTAGAAGCCAGAAGGTAACTGTGAAAATCAACCAACACAGAGCTCTGTTCCCTATGTGATTTTTGAGAGAAATGAATGATCAGTCTTAGGATGGGCACCCTTTTTATCATAAATCCTTGAGTCGGGGGGTTAGCTGTACACTGACATAGTATGCCTTTAGTGAATCAGTAAATACATTTTCACCTTTCTCAAACTTTAGTATAACTAAAAATTACTTCTGGTGCATGTTGGAAAATATTAATTCTCAAGGCGCAGAGGTTATAGTTGGGTGTCTTTTAAGGAAAGCTCAAAAATCCATATTTCTAACATGCTCATATATACAGATCCACACACTAAGAAACACTGCTTTTACAAAAGCTTGCTAAGTATTGGGGTATATTGGAAACCACCAGAAGACATAAAATGTCATTCCTGCACCTAAGTGATTTACAGTCTTTTTGTGGTACAAGAAGACATGTGCACAAGCTGATAACGTTAGTATTAGTGACAGAGTATTGTAAATGTCACATTACAGGGTGTGAGTGCTACATGAAATCCTATCATTTGACAGTCACAAAGGCTGAGATTGCCAGGAAGTTCAGGAAGTAGTAGAGGAAAGGGTGAAGAAAATTCCAAGTGGAATGATGTATATACACAGAGTAGAAAGGTAATAGGTAGGCAGTGTATGTTTAAGAGTTCACATCTTAAAGAAATGTTTGAGTAAAGTGATTATAATAGAATGAAAACTATATGAATGTAAGACTATGTGCTGTATTAAAGGAGGAATTTAAGGCCAGACTTGGTGGTGCAGGCCTGTAATCCCAGTAACTTGGGAGGCTAGGCAGAAGGATCACAGTTCCAGGACAGCATCAGCAACTTGACTAGACCTTGTTTCAAAATAAAAAGTAAGAAGAGCTAGGGATGTGGCTCAGTGGTCAAGGAAGGAAGGAAGGAAGAAAAGAAAGAAAGAAAGGAAGAAAAGGGACTGGAGCTACGGCTCAGTGGTAGAGCGCCTGCCTCGCATGCATGAGTCACTGGGTTCGATCCTCAGCACCACATAAAAATAAATAAATAAAATAAAACATTGCGTCCATCTACAACTAAAAAAAATATTAAAAAAAAAAGAAAGGAAGGAAGGAGGGGAGGGAGGAAGGGAAAGAAAGAAAGGGAAAGAGAGAAAGAAAGAGAGAGAAAGAAAGAAGTAAAGATGGAAAGAAAAGAAAAGAAAAAAGGAAGAGGGAAAGAGAGGGAAATTTGTATAGAAGCACCCATTTCTATTGTGGAGGATTTTGAGAGAGTCCAAAGATGTAGCTGACAGTCTTTCCAACCATCTGTCTAATCCAGGGGTTGGCAAACTTGTTCTGTAAATATTTTAGGCTTTGTGGGTTACTTAAGTCTGTGTTGTATTTTTGTCTTTATATTGTATGAATGTATGCATGCATGCACTTTTTGCAATTTTTAACAAATATAAAAGAATTCTTAGTTTAAGGACCTACAAAAGACAGAGTAGAGTGCCAAACTATAGTTTTTTGACCCACGATTTTTTCTGTTCAGCTTCTGGCTTCTTCCATAAAGGGTTTAACAAGATTGAAAGAATAAAATATATACTAAAAATGTTAAAATAAATAATATGGAATTAACAAAAAATGATATATCAGAATAAAGTCAATGTCTAATAAAGAAAAACTAAGAAGTGAAAATATCAAAGTGTCCTAAAGTCAGCTAATATAGTTATTATACTGATGTTTAAGAAATTGCTTGTAGTCTTTAAGAAGCCACCTAGCCCTCTAAAAACTGGTCAGCAACACAGGTTTTATTATTAGGGTGATAAAATATATCAGTCCCTCTTCCTTGCCTTATTTTTTAAATGAGGGTCTCACATAGGACTTTACTCTCCTCAGTAGCTCTTGTTCACCAATGTAAATAGTCTGTTTTGAAATAATCTTTTGGTAAAACTGAGAACATAACCCTGAATACCCAAGAAGGTGGTTCTGGACAATGTTAGGGATTGTAGTGACTCATCTACACATAGCTTTTCGTTTGTGGGGTGATTCAAGAAGAAAACATAAAATACCTTGGAGTTTGATATTCTTAGATTATTATAGACATGTATTTCACACTTTGATTTACAGGGAATTTAAAAATAATTTTTATCTGATTATATATACATATAAAACCCTAAAAGTTAATAGCAGAAAGATCAGTAGAGGGAAAAGAATAGGGGGAGAGAGGAGGTTAGGGAAAGGGGAAGTACTGAGAACTGATTTAGAGCAAATTATATTCCATAATTTTATAATTATGTCAAAATGAATCAATGTTATGTGTAACTAAAACCAATAAAAAAAATTAAAAAAATGAGTTACCTACTCCTTCAGAAAAAAATTAGAAAAGAAAAAGAAAAATTATCTTACTACCTTGAGTAAAATCACTATTAATATTTTGGTGGCTTTTCCTTATTTTGTAAACTTGAGATTGTAAACTGTATGGATATACTTTATGGTTATAACTAAAATTATGCAAATATCTCAGTTTTTTGTCATTTTTCTTTCACCATTTTACATATTATATTGAATGAAGCAAATAGCTTTTCAAAACCAGAAGCACCAAAGTATTTAGCACTCTTTTAAATTTTAAAATGTTATTTATCATTTTTTAAAAACATTCTTCCATTTTTCACCTCCAGCAGTTGTGGCATTACCTGTTTACAAAAACAGAACTCATTATTCCACTTGTCAGTATTAAGGAGTCACATTACTGTAAACCTTTGACAACTGCAGGAAGAGAGTATCAGCTTATATTTGCATTGTGTGTGTCAAATAAGGATTCATTTTTCTTTTATTTCAGGTAATGCGTATTTTTCTCATTTATATTTTCTAGTCTAATATTTTTATTAATTTTTACAAGATCATTCCATTCCAAGGATATTTATCATTTCTCATACTTCTATTTTTTATATATATATATATTCTTAGTTGTTGATGGACCTCTTATTTCATTTATCTTTATGTGGTGCTGAGGATCAAACCCAGTGCCTCACACATGCTAGACAAGTGCTTCACCACTGTGCCACAATCTCAGCCCTGTCATATTTCTTTATAATATTTCTCTAATAGATGATTTTGTTTGACTTACAGAAAGTAGTACTTTCTTTTTTCTTTTTTATTTCTGAAAACAAGTACTATTTAAATAAGGGTTTAAATACATTATATAACATTAAAACTGGAAGGGAAAAAGAAAACCAAAAACCAGTTTATTACTTCACACGGCACTGGGCAGCTGTTGCTAGTGAGTTGCAAGCTCTATAGCTAGCTACAGGACTGATAACATCAGTTTGGTAGTTGTTCCCTTGTCAAAAGTTTAACTGATATTAGGCTGGCCTCACATTCTGTTGTTTTGGATACCCCTCAGCTAGAATATGTCTAGTCAAAAAGAAGATCTTGGACCTTGGTGGCAAGCCAGATGTCGCATCACCTCACTGGAAGGAAGGTGGCCTCTGAGTTCTGCCCACCTGGTCAGGTTAGACACCAGGGGTTCTTTTTAAAAAACAAAACAAAACAAAACAAAAAAACAAAAACTACCAAAGGCCCCCTCTAGTGGTACAGCTGCCTTACCCCATCCTCCTGATCAAGTCGTAACACTGTTAGGGCAGGGGCCTCTGCTGAGGGAGAGCTGAGAAACTTCTGGTCAGACACAGCCTGGGCTTTGCTGAAACATCACGTTACTGCTTTGTTTCAGGGTGGACACTGCCAGGCACCTACTGCTTGACCTCTGCTTAAATGAGGGACTTCAAGACTAGATAGCACGGCTCTTTTCAGTTTATTGAATGAAGGAGTTACACTAGTCCAAGTTAAAAGCGGACCCCAAATGGTTACATTATACAAGCTGTGAGGTTTTTAAACTTGTGACAAGGGACAGAAGGAAAATTCTACTCATTGCAAGGAAATCCTCACTTAAGCTTCAGTGAGCCACAAGCACTTAAAACCGGTGAACCTTCAGTTGATCATCCTTAGCCAGTCCAATCTCTACCAGGAACTGGCATATGTTCTTGCGCTGATCACCCTGTAGCTGAATTACTTCTCCATATTCTGGATGCTCAATTACAGTACCATTGCAGATAAATTTCTTCTTAAACGCCTTCACTAGTTTCTTTTTATCGTAATCATCAGCGATCCCTTGGATAGTAGTAAGGGTCTTCCTGCCATTTCTCTGTTGAATTCTTACATGGATATAATCCTCAGTGCCAGCAGGAAGCAGGTCACCACCCTTACTTGCATCAGCAAAGGGGTCGAAAAAACAGTACTTTCAATGCAGTCAAATCACTTTCCTTGATTCTTCCACTGACTTCTATACAATGAATGCCTTTTCTTCCCACTACCCCTTTATGGCTTTAGTATTTATAAATAGCTTTCCAATCAGTCTGAGATAATTTTTGTATGGTATTCCATAAAGAATTAAATGAATATTTTGTTTCAAAATAGTTGAACCATTTTCTATATCTTGAAAAATCCACCTGTTCTCATTTGTTGATTTGTGATGTCTTGCATAATTATGTGTCATGTTTTGCTAGTATATTAATTTGGATTAACTGAATAACTTAAACTACCTTGATATGTTTGTTTCTAAACTCAGTGCCATTTGTAATTGTCTTCTCAGAATATAGTTGGCTGATACTTAGTTGATTTTTAAATGCTGCAGATTTTTGTTTTCTTTTCTTTCTTTTTAGGTGTTGGAATGGGTAATTTGAAAAGGCAGTGTCAGAAACAACTATTCATTAAAAACCTTTGTAAAAAACCAGCCCTTCTAGTCTTCAAAAGCAGGCTACTATGGGTTTGTGAAAATGACACTGCATCATTATAGGGAAATTTGCTTATCTTAATTACTATGAAATGAGAACATAAAAGTCAACTGAAAGTTGTTTCGAGTCATTAAAATGAATTTGTTTGATTTAAGGCAGTTCAAAAGAGCCCTGTTTTGTGTTGCTTAAAATTATTATCTAATCTGTAATGACCATTGTTGCTGAACTTGTCTTTTGCAAAGTTATTAACTTGCAGGTTGCCTTCAGGCAGCTAATGATAGAGATTCATGTTGAATAGTTCTTGCCCACAGATTCAAACACCCATGGTCACTGAAATGTGCAAACAAAATGTTATTTTTTTGACTTATTTATAACTTTGACCACATAGAATATTTAATGCAATGCCTACAATTATTCTTCATTAAAGATTGCAAGAACCTAGTCATTTAAAAAATTTATAGGCATAATAATGGTTCTGTCATTTTAAGGAAGTTGAATTTTTTATTTGACTTAGATTATAATGTAAACTTATCTAGGTAAGGTCATAGCAAAATTGTGGCTAAAAAGGTGATGATTAGGCCCTGTTAAGCTTTAAACAGTGGCAAAAAATCTAATTTTCATTTCAAGTCAGGCTTTCTAGTGAAACAAGCTATAAGAGGTGATATTTTAAAACCTTAGCTTGAAAAGTCTCTTGTGTATTTCAAATCTGAAGCACTTACACTAAGCGTGGGAGACTGGAGAGAAATGAGCTTCAGGGCTGATGTCTGGTTTTTGTATTCCCACAGTTTAGTCTTCCCTGAGACAGGCAGTTAGTACCTAGATTTTATTCTAATGATGGGGCCACACTGAATCTCCCATAAAGAGTTATGTTTGTTCATTTATTTATTTATTTTTTGGTACCAGAGATTGCACTCGACCACTAAGCCACATACCCAGCCCTATTTTGTATTTTATTTAGAGACAGGGTCTCACTGAGTTGCTTAGTACCTCGCTTTTGCTGAGGCTGGCTTTGAACTCCCGATCCTCCTGCCTCAGCTTCCCAAGCCACTAGATTTATAGGCATGTGCCACTGCACCTGGCTATGTTTGGGTTTTGAATGTGATAAAAAATATTAATAAAATTTAAATTGCATAAATATCTGGTAATCTCTTCAGGATTCCAACTTGTCTGTTTACTCATGAAACTGCCCAAAGCTTATTTGGGTTTTAGGTATCTTTCTCAAATCAGGAACTACAAAAGCTACATTCACCTTCAGTTGGGACATATAAAAACATGTTTCAATTAAAAAAAAAAACCTCTTTCCAACAAATTTCCCTTATAAAATCTTAGAAGAATATTCTGGTTGATGCAATTTATGTGACATTCACTGCTACATGCACCATAATTAGGGACAGATGATCTCTTCTACTTATAAGATTTAGGAAGCCTCTCTTCCTTTAATTATTTTTTGCTTCCTAGCTTAACCAATGTAACTATTTTGTGAATATTCTAAAGAACTATGTGAGCTGGGCATAGTGGTACATGACTGTTATCCCAGCACTTGGGGGGCTGAGGCAGTAGGATGACTTAAGCCCATGAGTTTGAGATTCCATCAGAAAAAAAAAAAAAAAAAAAAAAAGCCAGGCTCAGTGGCTCAAGCCTGTAATCCCAGCACTTAGGGAGGCTGAGACAGGCGAATCGCGAGTTCAAAGCCAACCTCAGCAATGGTGAGGCACTAAGCAACTCAGCGAGACCCTGTCTCTACATAAAACACAAAACAGAGCTGGGAATGTGGCTCAGTGGTCGAGTGCCCCTGGGTTCAATCCCCAGTACCAAAAAAAAAGGAATAACCTTATTGTCCAATAAGTAGGAAGCAATGAATTAGGAAATAACAGTCCCATCATTCCATAAAGTCTTATTTAAAATGTAATCTATATAGGAATATAGGAAAGAGCAATATTATCCTAGACATATTCCATAAGCCAAATGTATTATCTCACATTATCTTTCACATACATGCCCCCCTACCCACACACACATATATACACTCACATTATGAAGGAATGGATTTACCTATCAACTTGGCATCTCCGACACCAGCCCCATCAATTGGTCCAGTAGTGACTAATTTTGATCACTAAATTGTCATCTGAATTGTATCAACCAAAATCTTTTCCGAGAATTTTTATAAGGAAATCTGTTGGAAAGTATTTTAGTCAGCTTTTTCACTGCTGTGACTAAAAGATCCAACCAGCACAATTATAGAGGAGGAAGAGTTTATTTGAGGGTTCACAGTTTCAGAAGTTTCAGTCCATAGAAGGCCGGCTCCATTCTTCAAGGTTGCTGGTGAGGCTGAACATCATGGCTGAAGAGTGTGGCAGAGGGAAGCACTCTGCCTTCTGATCATCACATCATGGTGATCAGAAGGCAGAGTGAGAGACTTCGCTCTCCAGATACAAATATATATATGCCAAAGCCATGTTCTAATTCCCATCTCCTCCAGCCACACCCTACCACTTCAGTTACCACTCAGTTAATAATCCCTATCAGGGGATTAAATCACTGATTGGGTTAAGACTCTTACAACCCAATCATTTCTCCCCTGAACCTTCTTGCATTATCTCACATGTGAGCTTTTGGAAGACATCTCACATCCAAACCATAACAGAAAGAGATCTCTTTTCTCTAGATTCTAGTCTTTAAGAATACAAAACAGACATATCTGCAGTTCAGATTCTTAGAAATACCAGATTTACAAATCAAGCCAACATTCAGATAGAAAGTGAGTGGCAAAGAGAAATTCCTGGATCAGACTGTGGATTTCTGTAGTCTGCAACTAATAGAGTGCTCATTACCACCTTGTCAATGTGATGCTATTTAATTCAATTTATACATACAGTTAGCAGAAAGTTTGTAATTTATTTATCAATTAATTAATTAATTTATTTATTACTTTATTTATTACCAGGGATTGAACTCAGGGGCACTTAAAAAACCACTGAGCCACATCCCCAGCCATATTATGTATTTTATTTAGATACAGGTTCTCACTGAGTTGCTTGGCACCTCACCATTGCTTAGGCTGGCTTTGGACTCTCAATCTTCCTGTCTCACCCCCCGCCTCCAACTGCTGGGATTACAGTTGTGAGCCACCGTGTCAGGCGTAAAGTTTGTAATTTAATATGAATAAAAGGTCCTATTTCCAAATTCATTTCAAGAAAGGCCCTAGAAATCCTATCATTTCTGAAGTTTAGATCTCACTAATTCTTTTAATCAATAGTTATAGCAATATTAGAAAAGTTTATTAAACTTTAAGTAGGTATTCTTAACTATTCTAAGCCTCACAACAACCATATGAGGTAGATGACCTTAACGAAAGGAATACGTCATATACATGAGATAGAGTGTTTAATTAAACTCTGTTCAAGTAATAGGTTTAGTACTCAAACTTCCAAGATGTATTCTTAACCTCTCTGCTATCTTGCCTTTACTCCGGTGTACCTACTATGTGCTGTAATGATTCTCAAAACTAGGGATACAGAGTAAGCAAGACAAACACAGTCCCTGTTTTTCAAAGCACATTATGTCTAGTGAGGGTTATGGGTAAATCAATAGGTAGCCTTCTGAACAGGCTTCTTAGGATGCCGTAACAGAACACCAAAGATCAGGTAGCATAAACAACATAAATTTATGTCCTTATAGTTTTGGAGACTGGAAGTCCAAGATCAAAATACCAGCAGGGTTGATACCTGGTGAGGGCTGTTCCTTTGGATTAAAGATGACTGCCTTATTGCTACATACTCATACTTCCTTGTGTACTTGTGGAAAGAGAATTAGCTTTCTGGTGTCTCTGCCTTTAAGTACACTAATTCTTTTGTATCAGGACTCATGTTTATGACTTATTTTAACTTTTATCATCTCCTCACAAAGTCCTATCTCCAAAAACATTGGGGTTAATGTTTCAGCATATGACTTTGAGGGGAATGCAAACATTCAATCCAGAACAAAAACTACATATACCCTTGATTTATAATAGGATTATGATTTGATGAATCCATTGTAAATTGAAAACATAAGTGGAAAATGCATTTAACACCACTAACCTACCAAACAGCATAGATTAACAACACAGTCCTCTGCAGAGTGCCAGTTGTTTACCTTTGTGATTTAAGTGACTCACGGGGAACTTCCCCTTCTTGCCACTGCACACTATGGTGAAAGTATCATACCAGCCTGGGATAATTCAAAATTCAAAGCACTATTTCTACTAGATGTGTATCACTTTTCCACCACAGTAAAGTTGAAAAATCTTTAGTCAAACCATCTTAATTTGGAGACTATACAGGATAAGGATGCGGAGTAAATTCTTTACAGAAGTGCATCATTAGCTCAAACAGAAACTCCCACAAGAATTTTCAGGAAATGAAAATAGATTTCAACAAAATATAGATTTCATAAGCTTCTGTCACCTCTTGCATGTTTTATTTCACTTTACTCAGGCTAAGTGGATGACAGAAGATATAATTACACAAATGAATACAGAGAATAAAAAGGGGTCAAAGACTTATTAAATTATAACTAGTTATCTAAACTGACAGCAGGTATCTTGGCTGGAAAAATACCAAAGCACTGAACTAAAGCGCATCTATTTCTCAGAAAGCTGAATTAGGAATAGAAAAAAATCATGTTACATGATCCTGAAAGCCCACAGCTGATTTTATTAGATTGTTAGAGACCTGAGTGAATGGTTCTTCCTTTCCAGTGCCTATTTTCAACTGATGGGGAAAAATATTCATTTTATGATTGAACATCATAAAGCTATGGTAATGATTGGATATATTTCCTGTAACCATATCTCTTACAGATGTATAATTTTGAAATAAAAAAGAAAAATTAATATGCCAATATCTTTTGAATTCAGGGTCATATCCAGGTATAATTCAGGAAAACTTTAGTCAATACTAAAAAGACTCTAGAATGTCCATGTCTAGAATCAAATTATAGTCAACTTAGAGCACTAGTTCCCAAGTTTTGTTTTATGTGATCATCATCTGGGAAGGTGTTACAAAGCATACCTGGTGCCTGCTTTCCAGCCCAAATCAATTAAATAAGAATCTCTGGGAATGGACACTTTACAAAGTTTCTCATGGACTCTTTCTGTATGGAGTACCACTGGCCTAATGCGGAGAAACAACCCTCTAATGCAAACCCCAATTAAATTCCTTGGTCTGAAATTAGAAGGCCCAGAGGGTGTGGACCAAAGCATTTATTTTAGCTGATACTTGGGTGCTGAAATTTCACATAAAGAAGGGCTTAGCTCACTGAAGAGTCATGGAGACAAATCTGTACATAGCATCAAGCCCTATTGAGTGGCAACTGGTGATCTAAGCCCACATTCAGAAAGAGTCTTCGAAAATGGTGTTTTCTGGGAGTAGATGGAGATTATAGACGTTTACTGTGACTCTTCCTTTGTAAATTCCACTAAGGGCATACTGTTCACTAATACTTTGAAAATATATTTGGAAGATTTAGACATAAATAGCACTAACATTGAAACTTCGCTACAACTTAGAGCCTGAACTTCAATCAAATATCCCTTCAGGGACTCAATTCTGTTTAAGAGAATAGCCTGTTCTAGGAAGATACACAGTGGAGAAGAAGATGCAAGCTAAATTGCCTCTCAAAACACTACCATGAAGGGCATGAAATTTGTGGTGAATATTTGAAATGGTTACTTTCTTTTCCTGTTTCCAGGACTTACATGTGATTTCTACATAACCTTTTAGGAACGGCTTTGCCATAATCAGCTTCTGTTTAACCCTCACCATAAGGGAAGCATACTAGGATGCTGAGGAATTCGGATTTTCCAGTATG
Source organism: Geosciurus inauris (assembly GCA_004024805.1). Taxonomy (NCBI): domain Eukaryota; kingdom Metazoa; phylum Chordata; class Mammalia; order Rodentia; family Sciuridae; genus Geosciurus; species Geosciurus inauris. The sequence continues at coordinate 65,401 of PVHX01007615.1, forward strand.
TAAGGGGAGCCACTAAAACCTTCCGGGCAAATAAGTTACACATATACAGAAGTATTTAAGGAAGTTGACTCTAGCAAGGGGTTGAAGTGGAAAAAACTATTGGCAAAGAAATTGCTAAAAAAACCACAATAATAACTATTCCAAGGGAGACAAGATTTCAACCTAATTTCAATTTAACACCCACATATGCATACACATGCATGAGGCTGCTGAATTTTTTAATAGAAATGTAATAGCTTGGTAAACAAAAAAATTTAAGTTGTCATAACAAGATACAATAAAAATGAAACTCTAAAATGAATAAAATGCCCAAATGAAAAATTGTCAAGGGAGGGTATAGTTACTGCTTATCTATTCTTAAATGTCCTGAGCATGTAGAGGATATAACCATGCCAAAAGTTAGGGAGGTTTGTGAGAATATTTCTTTGGAAGAACTGTTAATATGCCTAGTCCTTAGCTGCAGAACTCAAGGCCTACTCAGAGGAAAGCTGTAGAAATCTTCACCTAAAACTCTAGCCAAAAGAGAGGATGTAAGAAAGTCTAATTGAAGAACATAATGAATGGGAATTTCTTAAAGGTTGGAAGAATTAGTGGCTTAGTGGCTATTTATTCTTGCAAAGTCTAAAACATGGGCAGTTGGTGGACTATTTTGATAGCTAAGTGACAAAAAGGTTGATGCTCCCTCATATAATTTGAACTCTCAATGTTTATTGGACAAAATATGTGTGTGCCCTATGCACCAAATATAAGCCAGAAAGAAGACAAGTCTATCTTTTCTCTGGGTTATCTAAGGGTCCATTCTAAAGGTCACAGACAGACCTCACTACAGAGAATTTGGAGGTACTGCCCAAATACCAGGGATTAGTTAAGTTAGCATACCTGCTGGAATGGATACATACCCTGTGCAATGGGAAGACATGAAAATGTGTATGTTACAGAGAACTGGGGGAGTGTAGAAGTCTTGAAAGGACCCAAGGACATTGTAAATCCAGGAACAGAAACAATCAAGTACGAACTTGATTTCTGAGCTACGAATGACCAGAAGTCACTGTACTGCTTAAGAATAAACCACAAAGTAATGGGGCCCATCGGAATTTTATCCAAGAGTAAGTTTGTTCATTTAGGAAGAAACTTAAAAGGATTCTGAGACATAAAAAATAAGGTTGTTTTTATTATATATTATCAGTATTGCTTTTGAAATCTCATTTATACAACAGTCAAGAATTATAAGTGATGATTAAAGATAAATAATATTTTATACTATTTATTTTTATAATTTTACATTTATAACACAGGTGAAAAATTGTCTCCATTTTTTTAGAAAAATCACCTGAAGATGAAGATTAATATATTCAAGATACTATACACATTGAAGCAGGTTTTAAAGTTAGGACCAGAATCCAGAGATACTTTCCCTAAATTTCACCTAAAAGCACTACTCTTTAGGTAAGAGGTAGTGTTAGAAATTTCCCTGAAGACTATTTTTATTAATTCATTTGGGGAAAAATGATTTATTGATTTTTCTGCCATGTACCAGGTATTGTTGGGAATTCATTATAGAAGTAGTTGGAGAATTCCACTGCTCTCAAAGAACTTCCATTCTAATACAGGGAGAATGACAATAAATAGAACAAGCAAAAGGATATATCAGGTGGAACATTTTATATGAGTATATCTATAGTAGGAGGAAAGAGCAAGTGTTAGGAACCAGAGCTCTATGTGGCATAGGTCATAAGGCTCATGCCAAGCAGCAGGGCCTGAGATGGGAGTGTGCTGACAGCCAAGAGGCCATTTTGCTGGAGCAAGGTTAGCAAAGGAATCTGGTGGTAGCAGGAGCTCTTGTAGGACAAGTGTGTGTGCACCTTGAGAGGATTATATAAGGCCTTCTAAGACTTTAGAAAGACTTGAACTATGTGAATGCAATAGGAAGCTATTCAGATGTTTTCAGAGAGGAGTGATTTTCCTTGGCTAAGTTGTTTCTCTAAAAACAAAACAAAAGTTATTCTGGTTGATATGTAAAATAGACACCAGCAGTGTCTATAGAAGACCAGTGTGGAGGCTATTGCAAAACTCTAGGCAAGAGCTGGGATGGTAGTGGAGGTGCAAAAATGTGCTTTTCACTTCCTTCATTTTTTATTCTGCAGGTGAGCTTAACCAGCCTCATATTACATGTCCTTAGTTCATATTTGTGCAATTTATAACAAAAGATACTTTTTGACAAAATGCCTACTCTCTATGCCCAAGGATTTTTCAATTCTTACATTTTAAAATACAAAACCCTTTAGGTCAGGGCCATGTCAGATCATCCTGACCATCCTTTGTAGTTCTCTCTACCTTTGTACCTTTATCCATTTAGCAGATCTCTCTGTCACTGAATGCTATTTATTTTCTTTGTAGCACTTTATAAGTTGTGGTTGTACATTTATTTATGTATTTATGCAGGTATTGTTACCTTTTCACTCTAGGCTCTATGTGTGTGGACAGTTGGGTCTGTTTTTGAATTGTTTATTTCTACATATTCAGTGCATAGTCTATAAATTGAACCAAAGCGTTTTAATCAAAAGTATATTTTGGATAAATGAATAAAAATAATTTTTCTTCATATTTTCAGTCTAAAATAACCCCATTGTTTTCTTCTTTTCTCTATATCAAAATGCTAATACTGACTATAGTTAAATGATTATTTTTTAAAAAGTCTCTTCCTTAAGGAAACAAGTATACATCCTCCCTCCTCTTTCTAGCTACATTAAAATTATATTTTTGGTAGTGGTTATAACAGTGTTCCGCAGACAAATCCACATGCCAGTCCTCAGAACTTATGTATGTGTTACACTTAAGTGTAACACATACATAATGGGGAAAGAGGACTTAATGTTGCAGGTGTAATTAAGATGGCAAATCAGCTGACATTAAAATGGGAGCATTATTGGTTTATCTGAGTGAGTGCAGTGTAATTATATGAACTCTGAAAGGGAAAGAGATAGTCAGAAGGGAGATCAGAAAGGTGTACCCTAAGGAGGACTGGACCTGCCATTGCTCACTTTGAAGATAGAGGAAAGAGACTGAGTAGAGGAATGAGGATGCCTTTAGGAAGCAGGAAATATCTCTCGGTTTAAAGCCAGCAAGAAAACAGGCACTTCAGCCCTACAACTGCAAAAGAATGAATTTTTCCACCATTCAAATTAGCAAGAAATACATTCCTTGCATTCTGAGAGGATACAGTTATGCAGACACCCTGATTTTAGCCTAGTGAGGCACATACTAGATCTGACCTTGAGAACTATAAGAGACATTCATATTGTCACTAAATCTGTGGTAATTTGTTATACAGGCATGAGAAAACTGAATTTCATGTGCAAAATTCATTTAGTTATCCCACTTTTCTGATGAATAATTTTAAAATATTATGTGAATTACTATCTTAACATATTTGAAAACATAAAGACCTTTTCTCCTTTTTTGTTGTTAAAATTCACATATTGTTTTTTAACAATATATGTAAACTTCATGTATTGTTTGGAAATATTTTGTAACATATGAGCTGATGTTATTTGAGAACTGTTTCCTCATACTCTTATGATGATACTAACATTATTAAAACCTGCAATAGTATTCAAAGCGAGTAATAAAATCAAGATTTATATTTAAAGAATGTTCTGGATACAGTTAAATCTTAATTATGCCATTTGCTTACTAACAAGGCACTTTCTTTCAAACACTTCTTATTACTTTCTCAGAGTTTTTATGGTTGCATTATTGTTATGGCTTTATTTTACATTTTCAGTCCTACAATTATTACTCAGGGCTATAAGGTTGGATTTAAGGAAATGAGAAAAGTTGAAAAACAACTTGAATCTGTTCATTTTTATAACTTCTCAGGATTACTTGCCGATTTAAGAGAAAAGAAGTAAACAGTCTTGGCTAAAATGAGGAGTTTGGATAATCCATGAATTTTGTTTCACATCACTGTTTATTTCTACAAGGTTTTAGAGAGTTTGAGAAAGGCTCATAGACACCTAACATTCTCCTGAGAAGAGACTAGTGTCTTCTGGTGTCTCATCCAGGTGAACTTGGAAACTTTGAAGCATATTCAAAGAGTTGTTCTCTGGCAGGAAGGCTGGCTGAGCATGATGGCTTACTCCTGCTACAGGCTTAGAATCTTGCAATATAATTTAGCTTTTCAAAAAGAGACATTACGTATACATCTCAAAATCTAGTCTGTGAGCTTTTGTTTGCTATTTGCAGAAAAATAAAACTTCACTTCTGAAGCAAGTTCAAATACTTTAAAATATAACACTTTATTGAATTATAATTCAAATATCATAATATTTACAATTTTAACACATAAAATTCAGTGTTTTAGTATAGCCATTGTTCTTGAGCTCTCACTATCCATTTAGAGCATGTTTTCATCACTCCAGAAAGGAAGTGCCCCCTAGTGGTTATTCTCTATTTCCTCTTTCCCCCTGCCTCTGGCAAACATTAATCTATGTTCTCTATGTATGAAGTAAATGAAAACATAGAATACCATGATGGGCTTTTTCACTTAGCAATATGTTTTCAAGATTCATCTGTGTTGCAGCATGAAGCAAAAACTTCATTCCTTTATATTGATAAGCAATATTCTGTTGTCCAAATATGCCATGTTTTGTTTGTCAGTTGATGGACATTTGAATTGTTTATACTTTTTGACTATTACAAATAATGCTGATAATGAACTTTTACAGACTATTTTTGTGTGGAACTATTTTTTCATTTCTCTTGGGTATATAACTAGGGTGGAATTGATTGTTTATCTAGTAACTTTATGCTTAAACATTTTGAGGAACTGCCAAAATGCTTGCCAAAGTAATAAGTACTTTTATTTCTACTCAACACATATTATTTATTGAGCATCTATCAGGTACTGGGCATTGAAATATAATCAGTTGCTCATGGCAGCTGTTTTATTATCTTGCTACTCTGATAATAGATATTCTATTTTTTCCTTTTTATTGAAGCATTATAATAATTCATATAATTAGATCAATGATAATAGATATTCTTGAAGAACAAACATTTTTCTTAGGTATTCTAAAGTACACTTTTCATGTTTTTATTAGTGCATTATAGTTTTACATAATTGTAGGATTCATTTTGACATATTCATGAATGAGCATAATTTGCTGCTCCACCAGCAAAGTCTGAAAGTTTGATTTCTGTACACCCTCACCAACAATTATTTCCTATTATATGTTAATGGTTTTTTTGTTGTTGTCATTGCAGTCCTAGTAGGTGTGAGGTGATACTTTATTTAGTTTTGATTTTCACCACTATGTCTAATAGAAAGTATCCTTCATGTGCTTATTGACCTTTGGTATATCTTCTTTGGAGAAATATTTATCCACATCCTTTGATCATTTTCCATGGGTTTGTTTTTTGTATTTTTACTTTGAGGTCATAGGATTTCTTTATATGTATCAGATGTGAGTCCCTTATTAAATCCATGATTTGTAACTTTTTAAAAAAACCATTCTATGTGTTAATCAGATATATTTTA
>PVHX01007615.1:71039-89939 GCA_004024805.1 Geosciurus inauris
TTTTTTTTTTTTTTTTTTTTTTTTTTTTTTTTTTTTTTTTTTTTTTTTTTTTTTTTTTTTTTTTTTTTTTTTTTTTTTTTTTTTTTTTTTTTTTTTTTACTATTGATGTTAATGTAATGCTTCTGGATGCTTTTGTGCCACAATGATGGAGGTAAAGAGTTGATATGGAATGTAGCTCATGTGACCCACAGAGCCTAAAATATTTTCTTTTTATAAGAAAAGTTTTCTAGCCCTTGGATTAGAGTATTGATTAAAGAAAGACATGGGAATAAGATTAAGAAGTCATAATGGTGCTAGGACACAGAGCATTTAAATTTATGGCTAAGAGAATGAAGTCTTTGTACTTAGAGTTTGACCAGAGGAGCAGAGTCTAACAAGCTGTTAGATGATGATACTAATGCCCAGCAGCAACGGATGAGGTACATTACCTCATGGAGAAACTGCTCTCAGGAAGAATGACCAACTGCTAAATGTGGAAGACAGTAATGACCTAGACTATGATGGCAGAATCCAAATAAGGGAGAGAGGGTGATGGTAATAGAGAGAAAAATAGAAAAGGATAAAGTCATTAAAAAAAAAAACAAAAAAAAAACCACCAAGGAGACTTACTGAGGATGGAGGGAAATGAATGGGAATAGTGGAAGAGTGAAATGTCAATAATTGTTCCAGCTCAGTATCATGGCACATGCCTGTAATTCCAGCTATGTGGGTGGCTGATGTAGAAGGATCTCAAGTTCAAGGCCAGCTTCAACAACTTAGCAAGACCCTGTCTTAAAATCAAAAGGATCAAGGATGCAGCTCATTGGTAAAGTGCAACTTAGTTCAATCTCCAGTACTATAAAAATAATAATAGTTGTTATTACTTCAAGTTTTCAATAGTAGGTTCCTAGAAGAATAATGCTGTTCCTGCTGGAAACTGAGGAAGCCATAGAATAATTTGTTGGTTTTCAAGGGATAATTTTGACCTTTTTAAAAAGATACTATTTGATGATCTAAGACATCTCAATACTTGAAATTACATTTCTGATTACTTGAAATATCTATTAAGTAATCAGAAATGTAAGACTAGAGCTCAAAGGGAAAAAGACTGAAGCTGTGGAACTGATTTGAGAGGCAGGGGTTCAAACTGAGTCTAGATGAACTCGTTGAGGGAGAACTGCTAATGGTACAACAAAGGGTGGACGGATGGGTCTTGACCCTAGAGAATGTCACTTCTCATCAGCATAAGGAAAAAATGGGGACACAGAATAAGTAGCAAGAGTTTTATGAACAGAGCAAAGCATAATGTTATCCAGAAAATAAATTCAGGTAAAAGAATGTAATTAATTCAATTGAACCTTACTTGAATATACAGTGAACCTGAAAACAGATTTTAAAACAACTCATATTCTATAGAAGAAAACAGGATTTTAAACAGAAAAGGAAAAGATAGGAAAATTCTCATTATAAACTCATAGGAAGAGGAAAAAGTTTGCCTAAGGAGGTTAAAGATAGTTTTGTGAAGCTGGGTTTGTGGCTCAGTGGTTAAGCGCTTGTCTAGCATGTGTGAGGCACTGGGTTCAATTCTCAGCACCGCATATAAATAAATAAATAAAATAATAAAGGTACATCAACACCTAAAAAAAATTGTTTTAAAAGGTTGTTTGGTGATATTTTGATACCTGAAAGATAAGTTTTGTGGGCAGGAAAGATTACATGGGATGTGCTCTGGCTTTAAAATTTAATGTGCAATTTATTAAAGTTACAAATAAAAAAAAATCAATCGCTCCCCGCCCCCACGTAACATAACAATTATAACATAACAATTGCTTTTGAGTCTTTGGATCATATTTGGTTTCATTCAATTAATTAAATACCTTCAACTATCATAAACTTCAATTATAAATTCAATATATTTAATTACCTCTTTAATAGTTCTCTACTTCACTTATTAATAAAATGTTCTAAGTGTTTGAATAATTCTAATAAATGTTTGAGTATATGGCTTCTTTAGTTCGTTTATAAGCTCTAATATGTATTATGTGTATATATGTGTGTGGATATACATATATGTGTGTGTATGTGTGTGTGTATACACACACACTTAATAAAATCTCTACTTCAGAATTCCATGACTAGGGCTGGGGTTGTAACTCAGTGGTAGAGCACTTGCCTAGCATGTATGAGGCACTGGGTTCCATCCTCTGCACCACATAAAAATAAATAAATAAAATAAAGGTTATTGTGTACATCTACAATTAAAAAATATTTTTTAAAAATCCCATGACTAAGTTATACAATTATACATTATTCCACTTAGACATATTTTAAGTGCACAAAATATTGAACTTTACTAGTGTATAAAATAGTAGTACATCTAATATTCACATACTAATCTGCTTGATTTTATTCTCTTAATTGTTCCTGCTATTATTTTGAAATCTTTCTATGGTTGAAAGAAGCTTGTACATTAATATAGTAAGTAGATAGTCCTAAGAAATCTGGGGGTACTCAGCCAAGATATTGACAGACTTTTGTTCTGGATTATATTGGGATATACTGAGGTCTAGAAGTAATCTTTAAACCTAACCATGAATTGGAAGAACTAATGTGATATGGGTCCCTGATTTCCTTATGTAACTATAACCTTCCCACACTTTCACATAATTTGATTGGATTTTTAGGTGTTTTTGGTACTCTATCTATAGATATATAGATAAATAGATAGATACAACTGTGATTTTTCTTCCCTAAAACTATGCAGTTTTTTCCCCATTTAATATTTAAGATCTTTGAACTTGATGGAATGCTTTAATGTTTTTCATACCTTCAAAATCTGCACAATTATTTTATACTAAAAATTAAATCCAAGATAATTCTGAATATATTTCATTGGAGCTATATATTTAGACAATATGGAGTCATATGAAATCCACAGTTCTGTGATGCTTATTGTGGGTAAAGTAAAAGTAATATATATAATTGTAAAAATTAGTTTAAATTTTGAAAAGGATTGTATACCAAACTGCAGAGTTTGGATATTATCCTGTGTGACGGATTTTTGTGTGTGTAAAGGAAGATGATATGTCAGCAATGTGAAGGATGGAATTGGTGGTAGGGAGTTATGAAGTTGTAACAAAAGTACAAACAAGAAATGAGTGGGTACTATGTTTGAAGCTCTGAACACAGGGAGAAGGTTGGCATTTGAGATAGCCATGATAGAAGCTTTTTCCTACTGGTTGCAAGGCTAAGAAGTGGAGAAGAATCAAAACAATACAGAGAAAGATGGTTTACAGGATTTGGAGAATGGTAATATCATTAAGCAGGCTCTCTCTAGGGACCTCAGAAGCTGGCCTCCCTACCTTTGCACTAGCCAACCCTTATATACCCCCACCTACCTCACTCATTTCTGCATTTTTAAAAATATTTTTTTTAAATATTTTTTAGTTGTAGGCAGACACAATACCTTTATTTTTATTTTTATGTGATGCTGAGGATCGAACCCAGCGCCTCACCTGCGTGAGGCAAGTGTTCTACCACTGAGCCACAACCCCAGCCCAAGTATTTTTTAGTTATTGATGGATCTTTATTTTATTCATTTATTATTTATATGTGGTGCTGAAGATCAAACCCAGTGCCTCACGCATACTAGGCAAGCGCTCTAACCCTGAGCTATAGCCCCAGCCCCATCATTTCTGCATTTTTAAGGACTACTATTGCTCAGGTGTAGTAAACTATATATAAATGAAATAGTTCCTTATCAACGAATCCACTCTGTATGTTATTTTCAGTCACATAGGCTTTTGAAATTGATAGGCTGCAAACAAATGTCATTCTCAGCTTTGGAAAGTGATTTCTCCAAAAGAAATTGACAAATTTAATATTAAATAAATTTCCCCAAGAAAATTTCTTTATCTTTTCTTTATGATTCTGTTCTCTCTTGGTTTTAACAATTCTTGGTTTATGATTCAATATTCTCTTGGCTACTTGATTTATATCCCCTGTTTTGAGTAGGTGTTTTGCATTTTATGATTTAAACAGAGGAGCAGGATTTTTATTATCTGGTTAGCTTTGACCATGAGAAACATAGATTATATAACAGTCAGGACTCCTAGTCCTCTTTTAAGAATCATACAAAAAAATCCGATTTTCAAAGATATGAATAATTATTCAAACCTAATAATATAATTTAAACTGCTTTGCATGAGGATGAATTCCTTTTAGATATTATCTGCAGCAAATTGTCTCTTCTTTCTTTTTCTGGTTATCTAAGTCTGAGAAAAATCATGTGAAATTCAACCATCAAAGGATATTTGACTCTTATTATGTACCAAACACTGCTGGAGGCAACAGGGAATATAGTGTGTACATTATACACACAAAACCCACTAAATTCCCTTCCATATAAATATATGATGCATTATACTTATTGGGTGATAAGTGCTTTAGAGAAACATAAAGCAGAGAAGGGGCACAGTAAGTGAAGAAGGTTGGAATGGGGAAGAATGGAGGACCAAAGTATATCTAGAGAAGGTCTCCGAAAGAAGAAAGAGATACTTGGGAAAATTTTAAAGGATATGAGGGAAATAAATGTCAGTGATCAAAGGAAAATGCCTTACAGGGCTAGGAGAACAGCCAAGGATAAGGTTCTGGGTGTTTTGAGCCAAGTGTCCTCAGGAAGCAAGGCAAGGAGACTGATATGGCTGCATCTACTGCTTGCACCAAGCAAGCAGTGAAGGAAGAGAAGTCAAGGGGAAAGGGCAGACTTGCAGCTTATAGGCCATTTTCAGGATTTTGACTTTTAGGCTGAGTGAGAGGGTGAGGTATTGGACAGTTTTGACAGTATGCTGCCATAATCTGACATGTTTTTAACAGTGTCAAGGTTACAAAATAAATGAGGAAACTTGGACTTGCACCCTAGTAATCTGCAAACTTTGCCAGTGCATTCAGCATAATATAGTGAAGTAATCTCATGGATAGCAACCCTCTAAAGTTACCAAAATTTATTTTATAAAATGTAAATATAAAAAGCAAGCAAAGAAAACTAGCTTCTTCAATTCCCTCTTCCTAGCACAAGGTTGAAAGTTTACATATACAATAGAAGTTGAGTAATGGAAAAAATATATCCTTGACTTTTCTTTTCATTGTTGGTTGGTGGAGTGGAAAAACAAGGAAAATGAGTTAAATGCTTATTTATTTTCTTTTTCTAAGTGCTGTGTTGTTCTTTAAAATGAGCCCTTGAGACTGATTCTGCCACTTACGGTAGACCACCAAGTTTGAACATTTTTAAGAGAGAAAACTGATGTTCATTTCTTTTAAGGATCTCTTTCCTTTAAAAAATTCTTGGCAGCAAAACATCAGCTTTTGTATAGGTCTGACCCCAGATAGTATAGACAATTATAAAGTATCCAAAGCAATAACACTTTTAGGCAAGCACAGCCTCTTGCCCTGCATAATTTCACAAAGCATTTTTGAAATTTTTGCCCACAATACATGGGGAAGGAAAAGATTCAATGTTAAGTGTTATATACTATTTATTAATATAATCACACATGCCCCAACGGCCATAGTCACTGATATCAATGTGGGCAAAAAAAAAAAAAAAAGCCCCTTACTGATCAAAAGTGCTTTGTTTATACAAAGTAAAACTCTTTCTCTAGAGAAGACATTGTTTATAAATAATTCTAGCTCATGAATTCTTACTCCATCTCTGCTCAAAGTGAGTTCACAATGCCCAACATAAGGACCTAGAGATTTTATGAAAATTACAAATCCTTGAATATAGAAACCAGAAAAAGCGATCAAAATTTCAGAGAATGAAGTCCAGAAATATACATTTTACATATGTCAAAATTCTCTAAACTTTTACAGCCATTAGCTTAGAGGGTATATGGGGTAGTTAATCTCATTGCCCTGGGAATTGGCAGTCTGATTATGGGTGCTCAATTCTGATCACTCATAGAATAGCACAGGATGTGCAATAGGAAGAATTTATGTATATCATGTCTGACTTTCCCAATCTACTGCCTACTTTTTCAAAGTAAGTAAAGCTCCACAGGTAGCTAAGCCAGCCACTTGAGGTTATTTGGAAAACACAGAACTGGGAGTTTAGTGCCTCCTGACTTCACTGCTCTTTTAAGAGAACAAATAAACTCAATGGCCTCACAGAATTAATGAACATTTCAAAATGTAATCTCAGGTATAGTTTATATACCAGAGGGACCTACCTCAATCTCTATGATACTTCATGTCATAGAAGTATATTAATTGTTGCACTATGTAGTTACAAGTATTAAGCATTTTATAGTTAGGTTTCACTGTTCATTACTTTTGCAATAACATTCATTTTTTTTTCATATCTAGTTTGATTTTCTTTTCTTTACAAGATGACAAATTTTCTACCATTTCCTACTTTCTTACTGGCAGTTTCTTGTCTTTTTTTTTTTTATTAATGTTTAAGTCTTCAATTTGCTGTTCTAATGTCCCCATATAAGAATAGCTTGATTTATTTGCATCAGAAGGAATAAATGAAAACAAAACGTTATGTTTGCCTGTTTCTACTTTCTATTTGTTTAAAGTAAGTTGAAAATATTAATGGAGATAAATTCATACACTAAAGGTTTTCATCACAGTTTAAAAGCACATTTTTCTATCGCTTGATCACAACAGAAGAGCTATATTTTCAATTCATTCACCACACCTCTTTTTTGAAGATGGATAAAATCTGGGCATCTATAAATGTACACTGACTTTATCTTTTGCTTAATTACATCATATTTCTACCAATGTTTATATAGTTATGGAATAAATACATTATATAGATGAATTAATATATATTTTTACATATGTTTTGCATAAAAATGTAGTTAGAATATAAGGGACACAATTTGGTACATTTTGGAACATTTTTGTCTTTTTAAGGAAAACTTGCTCCTTGAAAACAAACCCTCTCATATATTAAACTTTCCTGAAATTTTACATGGTCAACTATTTAGCATTGTTTCTACTATGTCTAGTTGGACAAATTGGACTAAGACTTGAGATTTAAATACATAGGCCCTGGTAATTCTCCTTTTTAAAAGCATGTTCTACTTTTTCCCTTTTGTGTTCAAATTTTTATTTATTTTTAAACCAAAAGAAATATTTTACAATTCCAAATGCCTCATCAGACCATACCAAAGTATTACAATTAAAAGAGCTTTATGGAATCGTGTATCCAGTATGTAATTTCTACTTTCCTAGGAACTATGTTGTAATAAAAATATTTCCCAATTAAAATTATATAACTAGACCACTTGAGTGATATTTTCTATGCACTTGAAGAGTCTTTAAAGATTAACTTTTACAGATTGAATTCTTCTAAGTTGAGAAATTCCATCTGTCATATTTTTGCTTTGGCTAAGCATATTTAGTGCTGCTTCTTGTTTTATATTTCTGTGTAACAAAGATAGTACATTTTAATACATAATTCTTTATCATGAAAAGGGAATAGTAAACCATGTGCATTTGAAAAGAATATCAGGAACTACATGTTTAAGTCTCAAATCTTAGCCTTAACTGGACATAGTAGAAACAATGTTAAAGTTTAAAACATAAGTGATTTATGTAACTTTTTCTAGATTTATTATGTTTATTAAAAAATAGTATACAGGAGAAAATTAAATGTAAGCTCCCGATATGTCTAAAACCAAATATGTAAATTAATGAAAAATAAAGGTTTAAAAACTTGTTTTAAATTAGCAACATTATAACATTGCAAATGCTAAAATATGAATTAAAATTCATTCTTTTTAGTAAGCATTTGTAGCAACGTGAAAGTCAAGAGTTGACAGTGACAGTATAATCCTCCTGACAGCTATGGGAATGAGCTTTCATAATTAGTAATCAAGGCAATTTATGTTGCTCAGAAATAAAATCCCCAGAATTGGATCTACAAAGACATCTTTCTAAACTAGGGAAATGATTGTTAGTCTACCTAAAGTATTTTGTGTTAAGATTTTAAGAGGCTTTAAATATCAATAAACTGCCTACTTCATTTGGAGAACTATAATTTATATCTAAATATATCTAAATTTCAAATAATGATAAATGTCAGAGTAAAAACCTTTTCTTTTCTGCATATTGAGAATATGCCCTTGAATTTACATAAAATCCTGCAATATGTTATGACTGTTGTGAAAAACAAACAAAACAGAACCATTATATAAGTAGAAGACGAGTAAAATGTAAAAATAGACTCTGTGCTTCATACACGTGGGAGTCTGAAGCCCTTGCTTGTCAGTCAAGGTGATTGGGATGTTAGCTTAACTACAATAAATGAGTGGCAGCACCAAGTACAGGCCTGTAGGAGGATAGCTTAACTAGGAATGCAAACTAAACCAATAAAATCTATGCTAGGGATTGGCTCTATGTATACCAGAATACCTAATTTTGTCCCATGTCCAAGTTTACAACTGTTTACCAACTCATCTTCCTCCAGTTTGTTTGTAACGTAAATCTATATTCCAGTTTGAAGGACTACCTTCTCCTCCGTAAGTTCACATCACTTTTTGTAGCTCTTTATTCCTGTGCGGGGAACTTCACTTGGGAGCTTCCTAGCCACACTATCCTCAAGCCTCACACTCTAATACACACAAATGTTACTTTACAAAAAAAGCATCTGTCACTCTAAAATTATCTCAAAGACTTTCATCTCCTTTGAAACTCCTCTGAACATCTCCACCAGGTAGAATATTCTTGGTGGTTTATTGTTTGGTTTTGTCTTGTACAGGACTTTACACATTGGTTAGAGAATTTAATCCAATCAATGTTATATGTAGTCACCAGTTTAGTTCTACCTCTAAAATATACTTTATCTTCTGAAAGAAATTATTTTCCAAATTATATTTTTTTCCAAAGTTCATCATTTCTCTGAAGTTATTAACTAGAAAACTAAAGTCTATGAAGATTAAAAGTTGGTGTAACTATACACAATATAAGAAAATTCTAGCTGTACTTTCCTTATTCTTCTAATTATTTTCTTGTTCTTCCTTTTTTAATTTTTATTTTGTGGTACTGGGGTTAAGCTCAGGTACATGTAAGCACTGAGTTACATTCTCCAGCCTTTTTATTTTTTGCTTTGAGACAGGGTCTCGCTAAGCTGCTGAGGCTGGTCTTAAACTTGTGATCCTCCTGCCTCAGCCTCCCAAGTCACTAGGATTACAGGCATGCACCACCATGTCCAATGAGTTTCTTTATTCTTAAGTTCAACAACAACAACAAAGGATAGATTGTTGTGAAGTTAAAATAATAAATACATACAATGCACAGCACTATTCTTCAATCCTAGTAGGCATTCAGCAAAAATTAGTTCTTCTATTCCCTATATACTACGTGAAAGAATTATAAAAAGATGTGAGCTGATACTGTAGCTTAGCCACCCAAGTAATCAAGTACCTTGCTGGGGAAAAAAAGTATTATCATGAAGCTGGAAAAGGCTGATGAAAATAGTAAGAAAACATTTTTTTTTTCTGTTTTTTCACTGTTTATGAGAGAAAAGAGTCTTAAGTAGAAGGTTAGGAAGAAGGAAATATCAGGCTATGCCTGAATTACTTATTTATACAGAAATGAACTGTATGAACTTGAGGGAGGCCAAGGTGACAGCATAGTCTCCACAGTGCTGTCCAAAGGCACAGTCAGGCAAAACCTCAAAAACCAGTTTCAAACATACCACTTCCAGTAGTGCCACAGCCACTGACAGGAGAGAGTATGCCTTGGGAGCATTTATCATGATCAGTATTCAGAAAAGATACACTGGTACACTGATTTTAGAACTGACTAAAAGAATTTAACTTAACTCAAAAACATGTGCTTCTTTTATATTTTCTCAAATGATATTCTAAAATATTTTACTAAGTGTAAACCTGTGATATGATAACTGCATTTTATCCAAATGGGTACTATTAATATTCTCTTGAGACTAAATTCACTTAATGAAATGAATATATTTACTCTATTTACTTAATGATTGGTCTGATATTGTATTGCCAATTCTGGAGGTAAAACTTAGATAGGAATTCTCCATTCCATAAATTTCATCAATAGAATTCTGTCAATATTACAGACATGAAAGAGCATAATGTGTTTGAAGTGAAGGTTTGATGGGATGAATGAATCAATTAAAGGATACTATTCTCCTCTCTCCCTATCTTTACCCTCCCTAATAATTTAACCTAAACAATTTACAACTAAAACCATTTACCCCTGATCAATTATCCCTACATATCAACATTTCCCAAAATTTAATGATTTGTGTTTTCTATAAGGAATGATTTTGTTGTTGTTGTGGTTGGTTGTTTGTTACTGGGTTTGAACTCAGGGGTACTTAACCACTGAGCCACATCCTCAGCCCTATTTTGTGTTTTGTTTTGTTTTGTTTTGTTTTGTTTAGAGACAGGGTCTCACTGAGTTGCTTAGCAACTTGCTGTTGCTGAGGCTGGCTCTGAACTCACACTTCTCCTGTCTTAGCCTGGAATTACAGGCATGTGCCACCACGCCCACCAAGGAATGATATTTTTGACAGATTTTGGTATATTTTCTCATCATATCTTCAAATGATGTTAGACTTTCTCCATTGAATGCTTGTCGCATTAGAGATAAAGATATAGGCATCAGGAATGCACTGTATTCAACAGCTTAACTTTAACATTGTTTCCAAGAAGATATTGTGAAATGATATAGCAGTTGGATTGATGTAAAGATAGGAAAGTGTCAAAATTATAACACTGCAATCAAAATTATTGTTATTCTGTGTACTTGAGACACCTCCAAACGGAGCACTTCTCTTCACACCAGGTCTCAGCTGGTGTCTGGTGCTTAGGGTCCAAAACTTCAGAACTTGTTCCAAATGCACACACTGCCTGGGGCATTCCTGATGCTGCTGGTGATGGACAGGTGGTATCCTTGCCCCTTTGCAGCACCATCATTGCTCTTAGATGGACACCATCTTGCAGAATAAATGAAGTCTAACTGCCTCAGGTGCTCCATCTGTCCATAAAGAACAAGCTCACATATAACTATGAACTTACTCACCTATTTTCTTTTTAAAAAAATATGCATTGAAAAGGAGACTATATTATTTCATTTTTATTTGCATTGAATTTCTAACTGTATATTAAAATTTTGTATCAGAGAAAAATTTGTTTTTATAATAAAAATTCTGACTTAGGGAGGTTTTAAGGAACCTTTTCACATAGAATTCCCATATTTCTTTGTTTTTTTGACTGTCCTTTAGCAACTATTTCCTATACTTAATTTTCATGATTTTTCTCATGTTATGTGAATCAGAGGTTGTTGATATGAGAAGTCATTTTGATCTTTTCAAATATTGAATTGATTTTCTATTCCTTGACTGACTCTCTTAGTGAACTAAATTCTTTTATATAATTTTCCTTAAAAACAGATAAAGCATTTGTTTTATTAAGTGTAAAACAGCATGTATTCTTTTGTCAAAAAATGTTGTAATGTAACAAGAACACTTTCAGGAAATTTATTAAAGCTATTTTTTAAATGATAAATTCAAGTATTTGTCAGGTATAAGTGGTCACTTATGATCCTGCTGTATTTTGTACAAAACTGTGGTAAATTTGGTGTACAGAAGCTCCATAGCTCGATGATTAACTATAAGTCATTTTGTTTGAATGAGAGCATAATAAACCTTTTTGGCTTCTATTATCATGCTGACACAATCAAATAAATGTATGGAAGAAAACATTAGTTGAAGCAAGGAAAACTGGGCTAAATATTTCTCTTGCATTTCTGTGTATGTGTGTGTGCGTGTGTGTGTGTGTGTGTGTGTGTGTGAGTGCGTGTTTTAAGGGATTGGATCCAGTGCAAGGTTAAACAAACTGACTACTAACTACTTCTATTTCTCTATAAAGCAGCATATTGGAAAGTGCTATAGTTTGAATTCAGAATGTCTCCAAATGTTCATGTGTTACAGGCTCGGTCACCAGCCTGTGGTGCTATTAGGGGATGGTAAAAGCTTTAGGAGGTGCAGAAGGAAAATGAGTCATTAGGAATGAGTACTTGAAGGGATGTTGGGACTGTGGCTCCTCTTCTTCCTCTTTCTTTGCCTCCCACCATGCAATCCCCATGCAGATGTGTTGCCTCACCACAGGCTCAAGAGCAACAGAGCCAACTGACCATGGATTAAAACCTCTGGGGTTCCAAGATGGCGGTCTAGACGGACACCACAGTCAGTCTCTCCAGAGCCAGAGATTGAAGTTGTGTAAATACCATCTCCCAGCCAGCTTCTGGACATCATCCTACAGCCACCCCCGCAGGAATTTCACTTGTGCGTGTAAGCAGGACCACCAGGGAGCAGCCACAAGCAGCGTGACTTCAGCAGCAAGCGGCAGTAGAGCTCAGCTGTGGGTGGCTCGAAGCCCTAGCCCAGGGCTCGCCCCGGGCGGGGCCTGCTTCTACACGGGGTACCTGGCTCCAGCGCCCACCCAACCATGCAGGGCCCCTAGCAGTTGCTCCCGTGGACACATGGTCCCAGCCGCTAGCCACTGGGGAGCCCAAATTCAGGATAAGAGTTGCTCCAGAGACCCCAGGGGAGATAGCCCCGCCCAAGGGCGGCTTGGGCCCACTGCAGTTGTGCTCCAGAGTTCCTGTGCACCGGCAGGAGCCGCAGAGGGCCCTGATCCACCCTCAGGAACCTCCACGAATGTCCAGCTAAAGGGAGACCAGGGACTGCTACCTCAAGCCACTGAGGAGCCCAAACTCAGGGTAACAGTCCC
This sequence comes from Geosciurus inauris, assembly GCA_004024805.1. NCBI lineage: Eukaryota > Metazoa > Chordata > Mammalia > Rodentia > Sciuridae > Geosciurus > Geosciurus inauris. The sequence goes on from PVHX01007615.1 coordinate 83,801, forward strand.
CGTAGAGACCCTATCATGGCGCAGCCCCGCCCAAGGGCAGCCTGGGCCCTCCCCAGTTCTGCTCCAGAGTTCCTGAGGATCAGCAGGAGCTGCAGAGGGCCCTGATCTGCCCACAGGAACCTCCATGGTTGTCCAGCCAAGGGGAGACCAGGGTCTGCCACCTCTAGCCACTGGGGAGCCCAAATTCAGGACAAGAGTCACTCCAGAGACACCAGCGGAGACTGCCCCACCCAAGGGTGGCCTGGGCCTACCTCAGTTCCGCTCCAGAGTTCCTGTGGACCGGCAAGAGCTGCAGAGGACCCTGATCTGCCCTCAGGAACCTCCATGGGTGTCCAGCCAAAGGGATACCAGGGACTGCTACCTCTAGCCACAGGGGAGCCCAAACTCAGGGTAAGAGTCTCCACAGAGACACTAGGACGAGGCAGCCCTGTCCAAGGGCAGCCTGGGCCTGCCCCAGTTCCGCTCCAGAGTTCCTGTGGACTTGCAGGAGCCCCAAAGAACCCTGACCTACCCTCAGAAACCTTTACAGTTGTACAGCCAAAGGGAGACCAGGGTCTGCTATCTCTAGCCACTAGGGAGCCCAAATTCAGAGCAAGAGTTGCTCCAGAGACACCAATGCGAGGCAGCCCTGTCCAAGGGCAGCCTGGGTCTGCCCCAGTTCCGCTCCAGAGATCCTGGGATCCGGCAGGAGCTACAGAGGGACCAGATCCACCCTCAGGAAACTCCACGGGTGTCCAACTAAGGGTTGACAAGAGTCTGATTGCCACCAGCCACAGAGGAAGGCACAACCAGGGTAAGAGTGGCTTCCAGAGACCCCAGAGTGAAGAGGCCCCACCCTAATGCACTCTGAGCCTACCTCAGCTCTGCTCCAGAGTTCCTGTGGTTAGGCGAGACAGAAGACCCAAAACCACCATTAGGAAATGCCAGAGTGCCCAGCTGAAGGCAGACCAGAGCCTGCTAGCCTCTAGCTCCAGGGGAGCTCACACAGTAAGGGTCGCACAAAGACTCTCCAGCTTGTGACTCTGCCTAAGTGAGACCTGAGCCTGCCTGTAGTTCCACTCCAGAGTTCCTGTTCACTAGCAGGAGTGCAAGAGAGGGCCAAAACAGCCCTCAGGGGCTGCCTCAGGAGCCCAGCCAAAGCCAATCCCACTGCCAACTAGAGGTACATCCACTACTTCTGCCACCAACTTTAATGACAGTAGTGCCCATCTGGGGACACTGGGAGAAGAGAAGTAGCTCCAAGGTGAGACACAGGTAATCTGGAGTGTCAATACAAGATTATAGGATAGAAGCCACAATACCTCAGATTGGTATTTCAAGAAAGGAAGATACACAATCAACATGAAAAAACAAAGGAAGAAAGTACCCCAAATAAACCTGGATACCACTGTAACAGAATCCATTGACAGCACAGTTGATGAAATGTCAGAGAGAGAATTCTGAATGTACATAATTAAAATGATCAGCGAACTAAAGAATGACATAAGTGAACAATTACAGGCAAAAATTGATCAATCCAACAAAGAAATAGAGCAAATAAAGGCAACCATTGATCATTCTAACAGATAAGAGAGCAATTACAAGGCAGACCAGAGCCTGCTAGCTTCTAGCAGGTCCTCAGGGAATATTTGTCAAGTAAATAACCAGGGATTTCTCTGGGCCATACCTCAGGCTCAGTCTTTCACACTCATGGGCACATTTCATCTCAGCACCAAGTCTCTGAGGGAAGTTCTATCACCTCGCCTTGCAGATGAGGAGATTGAGGCTCAGAGAGGTAGAGTCACCGGCCTGGGTCACACAGTGAGACCTAAGCCCACCTCTAGTTCCACTCCAGAGTTCTGGTTCACCATCAAGAGTGCAAGAGAGGGGCAAAACAGCCCTCAGGGGCCACCTCAAAGAGCCCAGCTAAGGCCACTCCCACTGCCCTCTAGAGGTACATCCACTACTTCCGCCACCAACTTTAGTGACAGTAGTGCCCATCTGGGGACACTGGGGGAACAGAAGTAGCTCCAAGGTGAGACACAGGTAATCTGGAGTGTCAATACAAGATTATAGGATAGAAGCCACAATACCTCAGATTGGTATTTCAAGAAAGGAAGATACACAATCAACATGAAAAAACAAGGGAAGAAAGTGCCCCAAATAAACCTGGATACGACTGTAACAGAATCCATTGACAGCACAGTTGATGAAATGTCAGAGAAAGAATTCCGAATGTACATAATTGAAATGATCAGCAAACTAAAGAATGACATAAGTGAACAATTACAGGCAAAAATTGATCAATCCAACAAAGAAATAGGAGAGCAAATAAAGGCAACCATCGATCATTCTAACAAAGAGATAAGAGAGCAATTACAAGTAGCAAAAGATTACTTTAAGAAAGAGCTAGAGATCACGAAAAAAAACCAATCAGACATTCTTGAAATGAAGGAAACAATAAACCAAATAAAAAACTTAATAGAAAGCATCACCAGCAGACTAGATCACCTGGAAGACAGAACCTCCGATAATGCAGACAAGATATACCATCTTGAAAAATTGTATAAATTTGAACATACAGTGAAGGTGGTAAATATTCATGAACAGAACATACAAGAAATATGGGACAGCATCAAAAGACCAAATCTAAGATTTACTGGGATTGAAGAAGGTGCAGAATTTCAAACCAAAGGAATGCACAATCTCTTCAATGAAATAATATCAGAAAATTTTCCAAGTATGAAAAACAAAATGGGAAATCAAATACAAGAGGCTTACAGGACACCAAACATACAAAATTTCAACAGATCTACACCAAGGCACATTATAATGAAAATGCCCAACATACAGAATAAGGACAGAATTTTAAAGGTCACGTGAGAGAGGAACCAGATTACATATAAGGGGAGACCAATTCGTATCTCAGCAGATTTTTCAATCCAGACACTAAAAGCTAGGAGATCATGGAATAACATATTCCAAGCCCTAAAAGATAATGGATGCCAACCAAGAATCCTATATCCAGCAAAACTGACCTTCAGATTTGAGGACGAAATAAAAACCTTCCATAATAAACAAAAGTTAAAAAAATTTACAGGAAGAAAGCCTGCACTACATAGCATTCTTGGCAAAATATTCCACAAGGAGGAAATGATAACCAACAATGGAAATTTACAAAGAGAGGAACTACACTAGAGGAAAGATCATTCAAAAGCAAAAACAACTCAAGGTAAAAACCAAAAACAAACCAAAATGACTGGAATTACAAATCATATCTCAATAATAACCCTGAATGTAAATGGCCTAAATGCACCAATTAAAAGACATAGACTGACAGACTGGATTAAAAAAAAAGACCCAACAATATGCTGTCTTCAAGAGACTCATCTCACAGGAAAAGACATCCACAGACTGAAAGTGAAAGGGTGGGAAAAGACATATCATTCACATGGACCCCACAAACAAGCAGGAGTTTCCATCCTCATATCAAATTAAGTGGACTTCAAACCAAGATGGTGAAAAGAGATAAAGAAGGTCATTTCATACTTCTTAAGGGAATCATACATCAACAAGACATAACAATCATAAATATCTATGCCCCAAATAGTGGAGCTTCTACATATATCAAACAAATCCTTCTCAAATACAAGAATCAGATAGACCACAACACAATAATACTTGGAGACTTTAACACAGCTCTCTCACCATTGGATAGATCTTCCAAACAAAAACTTAATAAAGACACCATAGATCTCAATAAAACTATCAATAATTTAGACTTAACAGACATGTATAGAATGTTCCATCCATCAACAAGTGAATACACTCTCTTCTCAGCTGCACATGTATCCTTTTCCAAAATAGATCATATGTTATGTCACAAAGCCAGTCTTAGCACATACAAAAAAATAGAGATGCTACCCTGCATCCTATCTGACCACAATGGAATAAAATTACAAATCAATGACAGATTAAAAAGCAGTAACTATTCCTTCACCTGGAAACTAAATAATATGCTATTAAATGATGCATGGATAACAGAAGACATCAAGGAAGAGATGAAAAAATTCTTAGAGGCAAATGAAAACTCCAATACAACATATCAAAATCTTTGGGATGCCATGAAAGCAGTGCTAAGAGGAAAGTTCATTGCACTAAACTCATTCATTAGAAGAAGTAAAAGTCAACAAATAAATGAATTGACTGTTTGTCTCCAAGCCTTAGAAAAGGAAGAACAAATTAACACCCAAAGAAATAGAAGACAGGAAATAATCAAAATCAAGGCTGAAATCAATGAAATTCAAACAAAAGAAACAATTTAAAAAATTGACAAAACAAAAAGCTGGTTCTTTGAAAAAATAAACATAATTGACAAACCCTTAGCCACCCTAATGAAAATGAGGAGGGAGAAAACGCAAATTATTAAAATTCGAGATAAAAAAGGAAATATCACAACAGACACTACTAAAATACAGAGGATAATTAGAAACTATTTTGAAAATTTATACTCCAATAAAATAGAAAACCCTGAAGACACCAACAAATTTATACAGGCATATGACCTACCCAAACTGAACCAAGAGGACATACACAACTTAAACAGATCAATTTCAACCAAGGAAATAGAAGATGCCATCAACAGCCTTCCAACCAAGAAAAGCCCAGGTCCAGATGGATTCTCAGCTGAATTCTACAAGACTTTCAAAGAAGAATTAATACCAATTCTCCTCAAACTATTTCATGAAATAGAAAAGGAGGGAACCCTTCCAAACTCATTCCATGAGGCAAGTATCACCCTGATTCCGAAACCAGACAGAGACACATCAAAGAAAGAAAACTTCAGACCAATAGCCCTGATGAACATAGATGCAAAAATTCTCAATAAAATTCTGGCATGTCGCATACAAAAACATATCAAAAAAATAGTACACCATGACCAAGTGGGGTTCATCCCAGGGATGCAAGGTTGGTTCAACATACAGAAATCAATTAATGTAATACATTACATCAATAGACTTAAAGATAAGAATCATATGATTTTTATCAATTGATGAAGAGAAGGCATTTGACAAAATACAATACCCTTTTATGCTCAAAAGAAAAACTTGGGATATAAGGAACATACCTCAACTTTGTAAAAGCTATCTATGCTAAACCCAAGGCCAACATCATCCTAAATGGAGAAAAATTGGAATCATCCCCTCTGAAAATGGGAAATAGACAGGGATGCCCTCTCTCACCACTGCTATTCAACATAGTCCTGGAAACACTAGCCAGAGCAATTAGACAGACGAAAGAAATTAAAGGGATACGAATCGGAAAAGAAGAACTCAAACTATCATTATTTGCAGACAACATGATTCTATACTTAGAGGATCCAAAAAATTCTACCAGAAAAATCTTAGAACTAATAAATGAATTCAGCAAAGTAGCAGGATATAAAATCAACACCCACAAATCAATTGCATCTCTATACATCAGTGATAAGCCCTCTGAAAGAGAAATTACGAAAACTATCCCATTCACAATAGCCTCAAAAAAAAAAATACTTGGGAATCAATTTAACAAAAGAGGTGAAAGACCTCTACAATGCAAACTACAAGACACTGAAGAAAGAACATGAAGAAGACCTTAGAAGATGGAATAATCTCCCATGCTCCTGGATAGGCAGAATCAATATTGTCAAAATGGCCATACTTCCCAAAGTGATATATAAATTCAATGCAATCCCCATTAAAATCCCAACATCATTCCTTATAGAAATAGAAAAGGCAATCATGAAATTCATTTGGAAGAATAAGAGACCCAGAATAGCCAAAGCAATCCTTAGCAAGAAGAGGGAAGCAAGAGGCATCACAGTACCTGACCTCAGATTATACTACAAAGCTATAGTAACAAAAATGGCATGGTACTGGCACCAAAATAGACATGTAGACCATTGTTATAGAATAGAAGACAAAGAGATGAACCCACTTACATACAGTTACCTTATACTAGATAAAGGAGCCAAACATGTACACTGGAGAAAAGAAAGCCTGTTCAACAAATGGTGCTGGGAAAACTGGAAATCCATATGCAGCAAAATGAAACAAAACCCCTATCTCTCACCATGCACAAAATTCAACTCAAAGTGGATCAAGGACCTGGGAATCAGACC
>PVHX01007616.1:0-89776 GCA_004024805.1 Geosciurus inauris
GGGGTCTCTCCTCAGGGTAGCTGAGGGGCAGGGGCCTCTCCTCGGGGCAGCAGGAGCAGGGGTCTCTCCTCAGGGTAGCTGAGGAGCAGGGGCCTCTCCTCGGGGCAGCAGGAGCAGGGGCCTCTCCTTGGGCAGCTGACACTGCTCCTTCCCCAGGCCATCCCCAGTGCTGCTCAGCTGTGGCATCCCCTTCCATGTGGCCAGGAATGCACTTCGGCTCAGCGTGGGCCGCAGCACCACCAAGGCCGAGGTGGACCTCGTCGTGCAGGACCTGAAGCAGGCCGTAGCCCAGCTGGAAGGCCAGGCCTAGTGCTGCGGGCCATCCTTGCCCACAGTGGCCAGGACAGGGCCTCCATCACTCGACCATAGGAAGCCAGTTGCGGGGCACTTGGTGCCTGACGTGTCCCTCTCAGCTGCGCCAGGGCCACCCTTACTTCCTTAGATCCTTGCTGTTGTGGAGTGTCCAGGCACGGGGTGTCTGTGGGGCTGTGGGGCTGTGGGGCTGCCTGATGCACAGAGGCCCTGCCCAGCCCAACTGCTCAGGCCAGGGACACCAGCACCGACATGGGACTGTTCCATGGCGGCTGCCAGAGGCTGTGTGGAAATGGAGATGCTTCTCCCATGCTCCCCTTGGGCACTCGGGCTTCTCAGAGTGCCCCCTCCCAAAAGGCGATTTTATCCAGAAGATCAGATCCACCACCAGAAGGCTGCTGTCGTAAAAATAGGAAGCGACTTTTTACTTTGACGATGCACCTGCACCCATGTGATGTCGCCTCCCCTGACCTCACTGTACAGTGACCCCCAGCTGGGTGGTGGCTGCTGCCCCTCTTGCCGACCTGACCATCTTCCTGATGATGCCTTATCCTCCTGGGAGCACCTTCCTGGCAGGCGAGCATCTTCTATTCCCTCATTCTGTGGCCCTGTCCACGTTGCCCCAGCCACCCTGTCGCACCCGCTCTTCCCTCTGCTTTCTTATCAGGGATTTGACTCCGGCATCACTGCTGTGAGCAGCTGGAGTGCGTGTGATTCTGGGCACCCCAAGGTGGGAGGCCAGGTCACCCCTGACTGGTTGTTTTCATCTTCATACTTACTGTTCGCAAAAGGTTTATTTACCCTCACCAAACGTATGGCATACACACCAAATGCCAGTACTTACATAGGAATGGTTTCTAGAGAGTAACATTTTTAGTGTGGTTTTAAGGTCCAAAGAACTATACGATGATATTGAGGAAAGGATTATCAGAAATTAAATGAACTAATTAAAGATTTCCATGCCTGCCTGGACATCTGTGGCTTCTTGTGTCTGCAGCCGGTCCTCTGCCTGCCCTCTGCCTGCCCTCTGCCTCTGCTGTTCTCAGGGGCGGAGCCTGTCTCAGCCAATGGCAGGGATGTCATCCCAACCTATTGTCATAGTTATGCTTCAGCCTAAGAAATGTAGCTCGGGACCTTGCCTCTGGGAGCCCTAGGAAGGAGATTCCCCGGTCAGTGCCGACAGCCCCGCCAGGAGACCTTGCTGGTCCTGACCCCCAGCAAAGACCCATGGAATGTCCAGACCCTTGATGAGAACAATCTGGAAAGAGGTGCTCACAATTGGGACTGCTCACCCTGTCCTGAGACTGGACAGGGGCTGTGAGACCCTCATTCTCACCTTGGAGACCCTCCCATCCTGCAGCCACCTGGACACACTGAGTGTCAGGGCCAAGGGCAGCCCAGGGCACAGCCTGTCTGTGGTGATGGCATAGAACAGACGCTTAGACCCCAAGGGAGAATCACACTTGCAGGAAAGCCCGGAAATCCCAGAGGTGGAGGTGGTGGGGGGCTTGCAGGGCAGAGCAGGCACTCTGGAGCCTGAGTTGGCTAGCTGGAATCCTTCTAGATGCTGAGACTTGTCCCGCAGAAACCCGGTGTGGCTTCCTCCTGCCTCGCTGGAGGAGGTTCTAGCTACTGGGCAGGACAGCGTCTGGGCCAGGGCCAGGCTTCCCCTCTGCTGGATGGCACCCACCTGCTGTCCTAGCCTGTGCAGCCCTCCTCCCACTGCATGTGTCCTCACACCGCAGCCCCAGGCACCTGGCCTTGGGGGACTGCAGGAGGGGCTTGGAAAGGGCTGGTCCCCAGGGCCTGCCCCCACCCCCAGCACCAGCCCGTTGCCGCCTCCCATCTGCCCTGGGCACTGCTTATCAGGTAACCAGAGCCTGCAGCCTCCGCCACGCCTGAAACAGGAAGCCCAGCTGGGCCTGTTCAGGAGCTGCCACCGGGAGCCGGGGCCAGAGGATGGAGGAACAGCAGGCACTAGTGGCCGCCAAGGACGGGGATATGGCCACCTTGGAGCGGCTGCTAGAGGCCGGTGCCCTAAGCCCAGGCGTCACTGATGCTCTGGGGGCTGGTCTGGTGCACCATGCCACCCGCACAGGCCATCTGGACTGCGTCAAGTTCCTGGTGCAGCGGGCCAAGCTGCCCAGTAACCAGCAGGCCCACAACGGGGCCACACCGGTGCATGATGCCGCTGCCACGGGCAGGCTGGCAGAGCTGCGCTGGCTGGTCCAAGATGGAGGCTGCGGGCTGCAGGTGAGCAGGAGGGGACATCATGGCAGCCCCATTTCCACGAGCCTCGCTGGGGTGGAACGAGGAGAGCCCAGAAGGTCCTGACCCCCAGGCTCCATGGCCCTGGGTTCTTAATCAGTGGCATCTGTCTGCCCCATGTCCATCCCCCCAAAACAGTAGAAAGCCCTCAAGACAAAGCCACCTCCTAAGTGTGCCAGCTCAGAGGAGCCACTAGCGCTGTCCTTGCCACGTCTGAGGCACTTAGCCTGGCAGGGGAGTGCTTTCCAGTGTGCAGGACTCCTTTCTGATCAGGCCCGAATGGCTGAGCTGTTTCCCAGAGGTCCAGAAATTGATCCATAAGGGGGCATGGCAGAAACCTGGGCTCAGAGGTCCTGGCCCTGGCGGCATCTGCCAGGCTATAGGGGCAGTTTGGAGCTGCTGTGATGAAGAGAAGGCTCTCAAGTCTCAGGGACTGTCCTGTCCAGGCACTTCCACCAGGGCACCACCCCCTCCCCTGCATGTCCTGCCCTCCTCTGCAGGCAAAGGACCTTAGAGTGCACCGGCCCTGGCTGGGTTCTTGGGAGCAAGCCTTAGCACCCCACCCAGTGGCTGGAGTTGGGTGGGGTGGGGGAGCTCCTGGCACCTGGGAGAGGAAGCCCTGGCACAGGGCTCCTGCGAGCACCTGAGTCTGCTCCAGCCTCAGCAAGGGCTCTCGGCTTCTGATAACCTCAAGGGCAGGGGGCAGGAGCCCTGTAGTCTCCAAATTCACTTCTGCTCACGCCCCCTGGGAAGGCCCAGGGCTGCCGGATGTGCCACAGCTGAGTGGGGAGGCTCCTTGGCCTTGGAGACCTACAGCGAGGGCAGGGAGGGAGGAGCAGAGGCCCAGAGACCGATGTCCTGGACACACGGCAGGCACCACTGGGCAATGGGCAGCTTTCCGACCTGGAGCAGAGGGCTCCACCACAGGAAGGGGTGCCGGGCCTGGGATAGGGAGGGTCCCAGGATGTGGACCCTCAAGACCTGGACTTACGCCTGAACTCTGCCTCTTTTGGGAGCAGGATCCCCCTCAGTCCCAGCAGGGAGTCCCCACCATGGTGAGGTAACAGGATGGCGGGAGGAAGCCAGCTCTTGTCAGGGCTGTGGGTGGTGTGGGTCCTCGTGGAGCCCAGCCTTGAGCAGCTGGCTGCGGCCATGTGGCACTGGCTCGCTCCCTGCCTGTGCCTCGCTAGGACCAAGATGCCTCGGGCGTCTCCCCGCTGCACCTGGCTGCCCGCTTTGGACACCCAGCGCTGGTGGAGTGGCTGTTGCAGGAGGGCCACGAGGCCTCGCTGGTGACACTGGAGGGCGCGTTGCCACTGCACCATGCTGCTGTCAGCGGGGACCTGACCTGCCTGAAGCTCCTGGTGGCTGTTCACAGCAGGTAAGAGCCTGGGATCAGAGGTGAGCAGGGCAGAGTGCAGGGGAGGCCCAGCCAGGCCCAGAAGGGCCTTTATCCTGCGGTGCAGGGAGTCGGTGGCGCCGTGGGGTCAGTGAGAACAGCCATTTGTCTAAGCAGAAAGTGAGCTACTGGTGTGGGCAGCTGGGCCTAAGCAGTGGGCACCGTTGTGGGCACCTGAAGGGAGCAGAGGTTGTTTAACCAGGAAAGAGGCCCAGGAGAGAGTCCACCCAGTTTGTCCCTGCCTTTGCACCAAGGAGCCTGCCCTCTACCCAGGCCAACCCCCCACCAGGAGCTTTCTGTTTGGACATCTGGTTTCCCAGGGACCCACAAGGAGCCTGCCCTCTACCCAGGCCAACCCCCCACCAGGAGCTTTCTGTTTGGACATCTGGTTTCCCAGGGACCCACATTTGTTCTGGGACAAGCTGGGACTGCGAAGCTGGGAACAGCATTCCCATTTCTGTCCCGGTGAACAACTTGGCAGAGTCTGGAGTTTGCTTCCAGGCTGTTCCTCGGGGCATCCACACTACCCCAGCCTGGCTGGCCAGAGTGCCCTCAGACCGGCACAGCTTTGAAAGCAGTTCCAACGTTGCGCTGGGTGACTTCACGTTAGCGCACACACACCCTTGCGTGCACACACACCTGGGAGCGTCCTGTCAGGCCCACATTCCCCCTGGGCACTGACTGCGGGCGCAGAGGTGCTGCCCAGGCAGTGTGCACACTGGTGGCCCCAGACCCGCTTGTGCACACCTGCCTACTCCTCAGCTGCCGTGCTGGACACTGGCCTGTTCAGCCCTGGCAGGAGAGCCTGCCCCAGGAAGGCACCAGTGCGCACACAGCCCTTTGGAGCACTCTCTAAGTCACCCTCGGGCTCTGCAGTCCAGGGAAGGAGCCCCTGCCTGGGCCAAGCAGGCACACGGTGGGTCTGAGATCAGGGCTGTGCCCAGGGTACTGGGTGCACCTTGCTAGGAGCTGAGGTGGGCAGAGGCTAGTCCTGGCAGGGACCATATTGGGGGAAGGAGGTTCAGATCCCTGGGCTCTTCACACACCATTCACCCCCAGCTGAAGGCTATGACTGGATGCTCTGCCACTTAGTGGGAGGTGCCCTCTGAGGTGGATCCCAAGTTGCTCAGACTCACCCATTCTGCACGGGGCTGATGGTGGGCGCTCTTGAGAGCATGTCATTATTCACCAGCGCCCCCTGTCAGCAGCACCCCAGCTCAAGGCCCTAGACGTGGAGGACCTGGGACAGCCAGGGCTGGGACAGAGCTGGGGCTTGGGCGGCAGAGGCAGAGGGAGAGCAAAGGAGCCAGGAGTTCCTTGCCCAAGCCTCCTGCCCTCTACCAGCACTGTGACCCTGGCGAGCACAGAGCTCAGGGCAGTGCGAGAGGCCTCCCGCTCAGGCTCAGCGCAGCTGCCATGCTCTGCAGTGCTGCTCAGTGTGCAGCCCCAGGCAGAGGGGAACCTTGGGGGAGTCAACTGAAGATTCAGACTCCATCCAAGAGGGTGACCACCTTGAGTAACCTGCCCCCTGGCAAGGAAAGAAGGGAAGGGGACAGGCCTGCCTAGCCACCTGGGGAGCCCAGCCAGAGAGAAGGAATGTGGGAACTCAGTCCGTATTGGCAAGGGTCGCAGGTCAGGGGTGAAGCATGTCACCAGAGGCTGGGGTTGACCTTGGTAGGGGACTGGCCCTCCCTGCAGCTGGCCATAGGGGCCGTGCCTGGCCCACAGCAACGTGAGGGAGAGTGGGAATTCGCAGGCACTGCTCGGTCCATCCTCACTGGGATGGATGTTGGTGCCACCCTGCGCACCCCAGGCTCCTGGCAAACTCGTGGTAGCCCTTGGTTACCATGGTAGCTCCTGGTTAAGAGCGAGACTCAGGGCTGCCCAGTCTCTGGCCCCACTGAGCTAGCCAAGCCACACTCGCCCCTACTAGGGAGCCCAGCGGCATGGGGAGTGGGCTCCACTGTGTCCCAGGAGCCAGCACCATCCCATCCCCGACTTGCACATCACAACCTTGCAACCCTACGGTGACGGGGGCGGTGGACACGGGCCAGGGCCTGCGCCTCACCTCCTCTCCATCTTGCCCTGCCCCACACTCCCGCCAAACTTCCTCTGAACGCTCCCTCCCCTGCAGCAGTGTGAACCAGCGCACGCACAGTGGCGCCTCCCCACTCTACCTGGCCTGCCAGGAGGGCCACCTGCACCTGGCCCAGTTCCTGGTGAAGGACTGCGGAGCCGACGTGCACCTGCGTGCCCTTGATGGCATGAGCGCACTGCATGCCGCTGCCGCCCGTGGCCACTACTCGCTCGTTGTCTGGCTGGTAAGGGGGCGCAGGGCTGGGGAGGAGGATGTCCAAGACCATGGGCCTGCAGCAAGCAGGGCCTGGACACTGCAGCGGGATCGGGCACCACAGGCAGCTGGGTATCACACGGGTGCCATGGCTCTGGCTGCAGAGGCTTCAGGACCAGGCACCAGCCTGGTGGTCTCTAGGGTGTGCTGGGATGGTGGCACCCCAGGAGCTCTATCACCAGGGCTGCAGACAGTGCCTGGTCTGGACCCCTTGGCTGCTAGTTCAGGCCCCACTGCCTCTACGCCCGAGGCCAGTCCCCCTTCCTAGAAAGGAGCCCCAATCCTGGCAGCACAGAGACAGTGGGGAGGACTCCTGCAGGTGGGCTGGGGACTTCAAGCCACCACAAAAGAAAGCCAGCCCCAGCGCGGGATTGTCTGGGAGCTCCGAGAGTCTACAGGAGACCCGATGCGGGGGTGGGCACAGGGCAGGTGGCAGTGGGGGCAGAGCTGCGGATGGGCGGGAGGCAGTGGGGCTGGGCACAGCCCAGAGCACTTCATGGAGAAGGAGGGGCACAGCCTGCTCACCAGAAGGTCAGCCTGGCCTGTGGCCTGGGCGTGGACTGGGAAGGCAGCCTGGGGCTTCCCCTGAGGGTGCTGGGAACCATGGAGGCCTCTCAGCTGATCTGCTGGCATCTCAGAAGGTCACTCTGGCTGCTGGTGGAGAGGGAGAGCCTGCTGCTGAGACCTCCCGCACGCCACGGGGCCCACTCCCCCCGCACTCCTCCCCTGCTGCCCACCTGGGGGTCTTTGGTCATGTTGCCCCTTGTGCTTGTTGTAAGCTGGCCTCGTGTCCCCCAGGACATTGGTCCTGATCACCTGGGGCATCCTTGCCTTGGTGGATGGGGTACACTCCAGGAGCCCTGGAGGGCCAGGCCTTTGTCCACCCCTTCATCCCCTGGCCTGGCACAGTTGGGCTGGCACATGTACATCCAGTAGGCAGACAAAGGAAGGAACTGGATGGCCCAGCCTCCCTGGCAGCCGGAGGCAGCCCTGGTGCCTCACCGTGGGTGTGTCCCGGAGGAAGCCCGGGCCTGCTGTGCGGCTCCCCACGCGTGGCCCCCCAGTGTCCTCACCTGTTGCCCAATTCCACACCATGGCTCCACACGTGCCCTCCCCTGGGCCTGGCTCCAGGCTCTGCAGCAAGCCTCGGGGCTGGTGTGTCTGCCACATGGATGTGACCAGCAGGCTTGGGCAGAAGCAGTGTGGTTGTGAGTGGCGGGTGCGGTGGCGGCAGCTGGAGCACCATGGAGGCTCGCGGGCTGCGCTGCTGGAGTGGTCTGTCCTGGGTGAGGAGCGGCCAGGGCCGTGGGGTCTTCCCAGGTGGGAAAGTAGGTGGGCTCCGCCTTGCACACTCTCTCCCTCACAGTCCCTTTCTCAAAAACACATGGGACTATGGGGTCTGCCACAAGCTCAAGCTGCAGGCCCTCCCATGTAGGAGGAAGCAGGGCTGGTGACGCTGCCCGTCGCTTGGCCCTTCCCTCCTGGGGAAGCAGGCCACTTTCAGGATAGGAGGAAGGTGGAAGGAGACACTGCGGCCTTAGGAGGCAGAATTGTCCTGCAGAAACCCTCTCCTTGTATCTGCCATCCCCCTGTAGAAGGGCTGGGCATGGCTGTTGGCTGAGACAGCCCTGAGAGGTGCAGTGGACCAGAACCCATGACACCCTTTCAGGGGCAGGTGAGGCTCCAGAGCAGGCCTGGCCTCAAGTCACTCATGTGCTGACCAGCAGGCTCGGACCCCAGGGCAGCGAGAGGGAGAGCCCCAGCACCTACTCGGCCAGCAGCACCCTGTGCTGGAGCTGTGCCCGGGCTGCAAAGCCCCGAGGGACGTGGTGCTGCCCCTTGCCAATGACGCCCTTCCTGCCCCTTTCTTCACCAGCAGACGTTCGCACACTGTCCCCTAGGGGCCAGATGTGGCACTTTTATCATGACGTTTGGTTTAAGACCCGGGACTGTGGAGTCTCTAAATAAAACCACTGCAGCTGGTGTCCCCACCCTCACCCTGGGGTTGTGGGCATGTAGACAAGCCAGCTCATGCCAGGGGTCCCTGGGGAGGTATCGCTGCTCCCGCCCCCAGGCATGGCTGAAGGTCAGCTCCCACTTGCTCTGAGCTTCCCCATGTCCCTCCTGCCCGGACATGGTCGCTCCAGGGCGGCCCCTGCTGACCAGCCCATCCGGCTCCCTCCTCTCCAGGTCACATTCACTGACGTTGGCCTGACTGCACGGGATAATGAGGGGGCCACCGTCCTGCACTTCGCGGCTCGCGGAGGCCACACGCCCATCCTAGACCGGCTCCTGCTGATGGGTGCCCCCATCATAAGAGACTCCTGGGGTGGGACGCCCCTCCACGACGCGGCAGAGAACGGGCAGACGGAGGTACCGCTCGGGCCAGGAGCCGGGGTGGGGAGGCGGGCGGGCGGGTGGGCGGGCGGGCAGGCGTTCAGGAGGCCTCACTGGCACCCTGCCAAGCGTGTCACGGAGCCCTCTGAGACACTGCCAAGTGTCGTCCTTGGCCTCTCGCAGACTGGTAAACTGAGGTGCAGGGGCAGAGCACGCGTGCCAAGCCACAGGCCCTGGTCCCCATACCTGCTCGCATGCCCTGCCCTCCCACAGCCCCTGCTGCCTGCCCAGGGCGGCCCTCCACCCGCACCGGCCGTGAGCGGCCCACAGCCGGAAGCGACGCCTCCTTGGCAGGGTCTCAAGAAAACCACCAGAGAACCCAGAGTGGCAGAGTGGGGTCCCAACAGGTCTGCATTGGAGCCTGCTGCCCTGCCCTTGTCCCAGCGCAAGTCCACCCCCAGGGCAGAGCACAGCGCCCTCCTGGCTCCACTGGGCCAAGCCACACGTCTCCAGCTCAGGTCTGCTCACTGCCATGGCGTCGACCGGCTTCCCAGTTGGTCTGAAGCCCCGTGGCTGGGGCAGCTGAATGCAGAAGTGTCAGGCCTTCCAGTCCCTCCCAACAGTCCCCACCTCCAGCCCTCCCCTCCAGGTCTCCCCTGCAGCATCCCTCCAGTCCCCCCCTCTAGGCCTCCCTTCCAGTGCCCCTCTCCAGCCCTCCCCTCCAGCCGTCCCCTGCAGTCTTCCCCTCCAGGTCTCCCCTCCAGGTCTCCCCTCCAGGTCTCCCCTCCAGTGCCCCCTTCCAGTCCCCCACTCCAGTCCTCCCTGTTCCAGCTCCCAGGTCCCTCCCTGGGCCCAAGGTCCCCCCAGGCCTCCTCTCACTCCTCAGCCCTTCCTGACTCACAGCCAGCTGTCTCTCAGCTCTGTCCCTACCTAGGCAGGGACAGGAAGCAGAGCAGCCCCCACCTGGAGAGCAGGGGAGAAGCCTGCACCTGCAGCAATCCCCATCCTCCACCTGAGAAGACTCTGGAGAAGGGACGGGCCAGTTCAGAGGCTGGGGGAAGCAGGAGTCTCCACTCAGGTCTGCCAGGGAGGGCTGTGTGTCCCCTCCAGGCAGCTGAAGCAGGAAGGGCTCTGAGTGAGCTTTGCTGTGTGGTCACAGCCCCCACAGACCTGGCTGCTCACCAGGGGAAGGTGGCCAGGACACTAGTGTCCAACTATTTCCCAAGCAGCTGATCTTTCTGCAAATGAAATAGTCAAGGGGAGGCCAGGAGCCCTCTAGCTCCTGGGGGAAGGTGAGAAGCCCAGGCCTCAAAGCAGAACACTCCTTCCTAAGGCCTTCACGGGTGGCACGGGAGCACAAGCCAGTGTCCTCAGCTCACCAACTCCTTCCCATCCAGCATTAACTGAGAGCAAACCAGACATCACAGCACTTCATCCATAAATACCAGAGCTCCTAGCCACAGGTACTGTTTTATAAAAATCACAACTGGAACCATTATTCTCTCTAAAATCTAACTCACAATATTCGAGTATCGTCTAATGCCCAGTCCAGCACCTAGGACCCACTCCCTGACGGTATAGCAGGGCATAGGTGAGGCTGGCACGGGGCAGGTTGGTCTGTCTCCTTGCCCACAGGCTGTGCCTCGGACCCTTTGTCCAGGAGAGAGGGGGTCGTTCTCATCCCCCACCTGCCAGGTGAAGGACACCCTTACTTAGGACAGCCCAGCAGAGTTTCAGATGCATGTAGGACTCGAGGAGGTAGCACCCAGTGCCCCCGCGCCCCACGTCCATTTCCCCAGTACCACTGACTGCCATCTGCGTGGTACATCTGTCACGATCAGTGAACCAAAATCAACACGGTGTTATTAGCAAAGTCCACACTCAGACTTTCCCTCAGCTTTTACCCAATGTCCCTTTCTGTCCCAGCACCTCACCCAGGACGAAGGACATTGAGTCAGGTCTCCTTAAGCCCCTCTCGTCTGTGACCTTTTTTTCCCCATTTTAAAAAACAAGACTTCAGAATAACGAGTTGGTGTCCCTGCGACCATGCTGGGTGGGTGATCATCTTAATGTCTCCCTAGATTGCTGCCTTTCTTCTTTGAACGGTGTGGTTATCCGACTACTCTTTACCAAAATTTTTTATTGGAAATTTAAAAATCCTGCTGTTCACCATCTGGCGGTCCAGTGGCATTAAGGACGCTCCTGGTGGAGGGCAGCCGAACTCCAGGGCCTTCTCTCCTTGTGGGACTGAGGCCCTGTCCCATGAAGCCCCTACCCAGGCTGGCCTGTCTCCCTTCTGTTCCTGCGAACGTGTCACCCAGGTAGCCATCCTGGTGCCTGGTGTCCTTCACTGAGCACAATGTCCCCAAGGTCCCTGCTTGTGGATCCTGGGTCCGAGCTCCCTGGTTAGCTATGGTGAGCCGCAGCCCTCCCCTCCCGGCCGCTGTGAACACAGTGTGCAGGGCCTCCGGGGGATCCGCAGCAGGAGCAGAGTTGCTGGAGCACACTGATGGCTTCTCCAGTGTCCAGCCAGCCCTGCGGTCCTGCAGCATGTTTCATTGGTCGTGATAAGTCCTTTACTTGCAGGGGGCTTTCCTTTGCTGATGTTTTCTTTAGGATTTCAGTCATTGGGAAATTTGGGTTATATTAGACTTATTTCTTCTTTAAATGTCTGGTCAAACTCACTAGTGAAGCTATTTGGATTTGGCATCTTTTTTGAAAGAGGTTTTAAATAATTCATTGTATTTAATTATAAAACCCTGGGGTTTTCGTGTCTGTGTGTGTGTGTGTGTGTGTGTGTTGGCTTCAGTAAATTATATAATTTTCAGTTTTATTCCTAGAAAAATTTCTGGGAACTAATGTCATCAAAGTTGTCAGGTGCACGAGGACAGAGCTGTTTGCGATGACTTTCCTCGTTTTCTGCTGCAGGGAGGAGCCCGTGGTTTCTTCATGTTCATCCTGACCTTAGTTA
Organism: Geosciurus inauris; assembly: GCA_004024805.1. Lineage (NCBI taxonomy): Eukaryota > Metazoa > Chordata > Mammalia > Rodentia > Sciuridae > Geosciurus > Geosciurus inauris. Next base: position 11,638 of record PVHX01007616.1, read on the forward strand.
CTTCTGCCTTTTCCTTTCTGTCTCAGTCAGCCTTACCCAGAGACTCGTCAGTGTTCAGTTCTGCAAAATTCCAGGCTTGGGCCAGTGCAGGAACCCCTAAAGCACAGTTCCCTCTCCCTGTGTGTCTGTCCCCTGCCTTGCTGGCTCCTGTGGTGACTTCAGCACTATTCCCTGAGTGCTGGGCTGGGTGCTCCTTGCTCGTCTCCACCTTTCCCCTTTCTCTGTGCTTGCTTAAGGCCTAGGACTTCCTTCTAAGTCCTGCTTGGCTGCACCCCAGTTTCGCAGTTGCTTGGTTAAGAATGTTTTCTAATTCCCCTTTTGATTCTTCTCTGTCCCAAGGAATTACCCTCCACTGTTTCTTAATTTCCAACCACGAGGGCTTTCCACTTAGCTGTTTGCTATGGATTTCTTTCTTCTCTCGTTTTTGTTTTAGTCGCAGATGCACACAATTTATCTTATTGATTTCTGTGTGGTGCTGAGGATCGAACCCAGCACCTCACACGGGCTAGGCAAGCGCTCCACCCAAGCCACAGCCCAGACCCTGCTGTGGAATTCCACTCAGCTGCACTATGGTCAGAAGGTGCGCTCTCTGTGGCTATCTGTCAAGTGTGTTCTTCAAATCTACATACACAAAAATCTGTGTCTGTTGGATCTCACATTGGTTGGGGGAGGTGTGTTGGGATCTCCGGGCTGTGGATTTGTGGGTCCCCTGGAACCCTGCCTCTTTGTCTCACATATTCTGAAGCCCATCTGGCGGTTCCATCTGATCTCTTGCTGTGTCTACACGGGCTTCTCTCTGTCACTTATTTGCCTGGTGAAATTCGTCCTGTCCTTTGCTCTGGGCCTTCTGAATCCTCCCCTTTTCTTCTTCAAGTGCCCAGTGGCTGTGCCCAGGCTGGCCACATGCAGTCTTCTCTAAGCTTCTCGCGGTTCTGACGTCTGCCTACTCTTCTCATACTCCACTCACACTTGGGAATCACTAATATCTGGGGGTTATTTCTGCTCTCTCCTTCCTCTTTTCTCACTGATGTTCCTTTTCCTTCTGTGTGAATTTGGGGAAGGTGCTGGGAAGGGAGCTCGGGAGCTGGGGCTCCCGTGGGGAAGCAGGCTGGCAGCAGGATGTCCTCAGTCTGTTCCTGGCAGTTAGAGAGCGAGGGACACTTCTGCGGCTGCTGCATCTGCCCTATTTCTCTTTACCATGTTGACATTGATTTATTTTGTGCTTTTAGTGACCGTCCTGTAGCTTGGACCCAAATCCTTAGCCACCCGAATCGGAAGTGAACTGCTCTTTTTCACCCTCTCCACACCAGGCTCTCGGGGGTCTGGCTTGGGGAACCAAATGCTCTTTTTGGAGGGGATGTTAAATACATGTTGGAGGTCAAGTTCACACCATGGAACTAACCATTTAAAGTGACAGTTCCCCGGCCCTGAGCACATGTACACTATGCAGCCAGGGCCTCTACCTGGTCCCCAAACATCTTTACCCCAAAAGGAACTCCTGAGCCCAGGCAGCAGGCCTCCCCTCCTCCCCAGCCCAGCAGCACTACCCTGCTTCCTGTGCAGCTGGATTTCTCCTGACGTCTCCTGCAAATGCAATCACGCCAGGCCTGGCTGTCACTTAGCGCGTTTTCAAGGTTCACCCTCCTTGTAGCATGTGTCAGAACATCTTTCTTTTGGGGGGCTGAATAAGACCCTATTATACTTTTTGTTATCTCTCTCTCTCTCTCTCTGGTACAGGGGATTGAACCCAGGAGTGCTCCACTGAGCCACACCCCCAGCCCTTTTTATGTTTTATTTTGAGACGGGGTTTTGCTAAGTTGTTTAGGGCCTTTCTGAGACTGGCCTTGAACTTGCAATCTTTCTGCCTCAGCCCCCTGAGCCAAGCCACTGGGATCTCAGGCATGGCCACTGCCTGGCTCCATTCATCTCCTGATGGAGTTTCGGGTGCTTTTTGACTGATGGTAGTAGCGCTGCTGTGGATCTTCACACACAAGCTACTATTTGAAACTTGAAGTCACACAAATTGCCTGTTTTCCGCTCTTTGGGGTGTGAGTCGAGGAGGAGTGGACTTGCTGGATCACGTGGTCACTTCTGAGTGCCCTCCGTGCTGCCTCGCACACAGCCGTGCCGTCTCACCTCCCTGTGCTATGCAGGGCTCCTATTCTCTGGGTCTCGCCCAGCTGTTCTCCCTATTTATTTGTTGAGCCCTTGGTAGCTGGGAGGTCGAACCTCATTGTAGTTTTTTTTGTAGTTGTAGATGGACACAATATCTTTATTTATTTATTTTTATCTGGTGCTGAGGATCGAACCCAGTGCCTCACACATGCAAGGCAAGCGCTCTACCACTGAGCTACAATTCCAGCCCCCTCATTGTGGTTTTGATTTGCTATATTTTCTTTTTTTTTTTTAATATTTTTTAGTGTCAATGGATCTTTATTTTATTTATTTGTATGTGGTGCTGAGAATTGAACCCAGTCTTCACGCATGCTAGGCAAGCGCTCTACCACTGAGCCACAACCCCAGCCCTATGATATATTTTCAATAAAATCATGTATTTAGACAGGATTCAGTAAAAAATATTTGCCTGAGGCCCTGCATTCCCAGAAAGGAGCCCAGAATGTGTCCAAGAACCAGTTCAGGGGCCACTCCTCCTCTTGGTACCTGTAGTTCAGAGGCGTCCACATCAGTAACAGGGGTGGAGCATGTCAGGAGTGGGTCTCAGGCTCCTCCTAGACCTGCGGATCTGGGCACCGGCACAAGGTCCCCAGGAGATCTGAAAGCAGTTAAAGGTGACGAAGAGCACAGTGCTTCCGCCTCAGAGCAGAGAGTGAGTCCACCAGGGCCCATGGGGTGCAAGGCCTCAGGAGCAGCACTGAGCGCAGAGAGCTTTACCTCCCTCCAGAGACCCCAGCTGCAGGGGTCCCTGTGGAGGCTGAGAAGGACTTTACAGACTCTCAGGGGATTCTCCCGATTCAGGGTCGTTTCTCGGGGTCAGTATGGAGAACTTGAACAGCATTAGCTAGATAACTCTAGAATGACTTCACAAAGACACAACTGAATCAGATTTTAGTGCTGGAAGGAGTGAGCTCAGCTCAGTGGCTTTGTGCAGAGAGAGTGGGAGTGCCAGGGCTGCTGGGACGGAGCAGAGTGGGGCTGGGGGACAGGAGAAGAACCCGGGGTAGAGGTCTCAGCGCCTGAAATTGGGTTGACTGTGGTGTAAAAAGGCAACTGGAAGGTGCTGTGGGGTCCTGAGCAGACAACTCTGATGTTGTTCAGGGAGAGCACCCACAGAGCCAGAGCGGCTGGGATAGGCAAGGTCCCCACGGTCCTTCATGGGTAAGGGTTAAATGGAAGTGCCCGAAGACAGGTGGAGCCAGGTAGCCTCAGGCTGGATGCATGGTTCTAACCCACCAGCAGGTCTCTACCCACCAAGTGCAAGGAAGGACATTCACCATCATTTGGAGCCCATGACCACTGGCTGTGGTGAGCTTTTGAGGCCCACAAAGGTCTCAGCTAATGGAGGGTCAGCTCCTCTTCAGAGTCCTTGACGTCATGATTCTTCCTGGTTTTCTGCCTTCAGATCTGCGTAACAGGCATCACCGAGCACTTGCTTAGGGTCCCTACAGAGAAACTCAAGGGCCACAAAGTGTCTGGCTTGGATCAGTGTTCTCACAGGGCGACACCCTTGAAAGTCTGGGCTCCCCCAGGCTGTGGCATTGACTGGGTGCATGACTGGCTCACATGGTGGCCAGGAATGTTAGGGACCAGCGAGTCCCAGACAGTCCTGCCCAGCGAAGACTATTCTCATGCCTCACACAGCCTAATGGCTCATTCGGCAGAGAGGATAGAAACCTACTTTTAATTATTTGAGCTGAGTAGAAAACCTACTTCAAATACATTTATCTAAGTTCAGAACCTAAATTCAAATATACGTCTACACGCACAGCCCAGTGTGTCTCCACAGGTAGGTGTAAGATGCCGTAGACTTTCCTAAGAACAGTCCTGCGTCAACGTTGAGGGAAGATGGTATTTTGTTTCACTGTCCCCTCTGAAAGTGACATCATCTGATGGTAGTGCCACGCCTGCCACCTGAGCCTCCGCCCAGTTCTCTGTCGGTTGCAGGAACAGTGGTTCCTATGCCGACATGTCGAGGGTGACTGCTAACACCCTGCAAAGTCACTCCTTTCGACCACAAAATGAGCCAGTGGCAAAGACTGCTACCGAACTCATTAGTTAACGAGGAACCCATGATCTGAAGTGGCTGTGCCTTGTGCTGAGAAGGAGTGCTGTGTGGCTTCACCATGAGCCTCTGTCCCCAGGCGGCCATCAGTCACCCCTGGGTGCTGTCCCTGCTTTCTCCCTTGCCTTCCTGTGGGCAAGAGTCCTGTGCAGAGCTTTGATCTCTACAACCTGTGGAGTTGGTGGCCCAGAGCAGTGGACGGAGACAAACAGGATGCCCAGGGTCCACCTGTCTGACCACTTCTCTTTCTTGGTGCTCCTAAGGCATCCCTCTTGGTTCCCAGTGCAAAACTGCAATGATTTGAACATTGTGTGCACAGGTGATGTGACCACCTTGGAATTCGTGTTGGAATGGTACTCCAGGTGGGCCATGGTGGGCGTGCAGGTGGGCTGAGGACCCGCGTGACCTGCAGCTCCCCTCTGTCCAGGGTGCCATGGAGAACACGGCCCCTGGGATCCCCAGGTGGCAGGGGCTGCCCCACTGCCTGGCGTTGTGACCTCGGGGAGCTTCTTTACACATCTCCTGGTCTGAAACTGGTTAAACAATAGACTCCCAGAGTGTCGTGGGGATCAGACAGGTCACTCACATGGAGCCTGGTGCACAGCAGGTCTCATGAGAAGGGCCCCTGGCATGGACAAATCATTCCAGATGTGGACACACTGGTCCCAGCAGCCCCAGATGCCCGCCAGGGGCCTTCGGCTTTCCGGGCTTTCCACGACAAGGCCCAGAGCTGGGTGGGAGGGCAGGAGGGAGAGGAAGGATGATGGGGAAAGGTCCTGTGATGGGGTGTGGCCGTCCTTGACGGGTCTTATGTCGACAGCTTCTGAAATCCTGGAGATATTATCATCTTTATTCAGTCAGCGAATTAAAGATTTTGTCTCAATTTTCCTGCAAGCTCAGCACTGTGCTCTTGCTGCAGGCTTTGCCCGTGGAAGCCCTCCCTCCGCCTGAGCCCAGCCGTCAGTGTGGCTACTGCTCAACGACTCTTTGTTTTCTTTTGTCCATTTTGCCTCAAAATATCTTTATTTCATCTCCAGTATTGAGGAGCATCTTTGCTGAGTACAGGTGGTAGCTGGGTGATTTCCAACCGTTTTCTCTGGCTGCCTTGAAAATACCTCTCCTGCCTTCCGGCCCCAGCACTGCTCAAGAGGCCGCAGTCAGCCATGCCCCTTCCGAGGCCCTCCTTTTTCTTCTCGCGTTTGGTTTTCCTCAGTTTCACTGGAAGAGGCCTGGAGGTGGACTGCTCTTCATTTATCCCACTTGGGGTTTTGGGATTCTTGAATTGTGCTTGGCCCTGCTCTGCCAGGCCGCCAGCCATTATCTCTCCGCTGCCGCCTCTGCCTACCGTCTCCTCCCGGGCTCCCACTACGGGCCTGCTGGGCCTTGCTGTACCTGTTAGCCAGTTTTCTGTTCCTTCTCCCTTGGCCACATCAGGCCACAGGCCAGAGAGCCTTGAGAACATCCTCCCATTCCTGGCCATAGTGACCCTGCAGGCTGGGGACAGACCATGCTATTGACTAATCCCTGCCCATGGCCTGATTTTCTGTGATCCCACAAGCTAAAAATCAGCTCTCATGCTTTTAAATGGCTGAGGGGCAAATGAAGATCACTTCACGGCACGGGAGAGTCACACGCAGGCAGCGTCTCAGTGGCCATACATAAAGCTCCACTGGCACACAGTCACATGGGCTTGTCAGCCGAGGTGGCTTTGCCCCACAATGAGGATAGAGAGGTTCTGTCAGAGTCAGGAGGCCCACATGGCCCTGTGGAGGACAGTGGTCACTGAGGAATGTGCCCAGGAGCAGGACCAGAACCCCATCTCAGGGCCTCCGCACAACATCCACTATTCTTGCCAGCTGAGAGGCCGCAGAGGCCACCGGTTCCTGCATGTCTCTCGTGGACGGGCACGGCCACTGGGGCCCAGCTCTTGCCAGCTTGCCTGCCCTCGGCTAGCACACTGGCCCTCCTTGTGGCTTCTGCACTCTGGCAGAAGGGTGCAGGGCCAGCACGGCTGAAGTGTCTCGGGGAGCAGGCTTTCTCCCTGGGGACACAGTATCCTCAGCTGCTGGCTGGCTGCCATTGGCAGGGCGGGGCCAGGGACACTGGTGGTGTTCAGAGGCCTACCTAAAGTCAGCATTTATTCCCAGCACGGTGCCCGCAGGCCTGCACGCCATGGGGCCTCTGGAAGGTGCAGCCAGTCACAGCTCACAGGGAGGCTTTGCGGTCCCCAGAGGATGGTCCCTTTCGGGTCTCACCTTTTTAGTTCAATCCAGTTTAAGATGTCTCAAGGAAGATGAGGCCCTGATGGTCTAGTCACAAAGCAAACTCTAAGTAAGGGCCACAGAGTAGGAAACCAAAAATGTCAACCAGTTCAGTGACGTTCTCTATTTCTTGCATACACAAAGAGGACAGATACTTGCAGAATTAATATGGACAGAATAAATGACAACTACTTCTCAGAGCCCCTACTTCTCCCATCTGAGACTTTACAAGCCCAGGTTTCCTCCAGCCTTCGGCTCCTGCAGAACCCCCTGCCTCCCCCTTTCCTCCTGTGCCCCTTGTGGGAGCCCCAGGGGATGCAGGCGCAGGCCCAGGCCCCGGGGCTGGCTGGGTGAGGTGGCATGGCCTTGGTTTAGGCCTGAGCCCTGCTCAGAGCCCAAGGGTCAAGGTGGGCACTGGAGGAGCTGGCTAGGGCCTGGGGCTGGGCGAGGCCCTGGAGAGTGCAAGGCCACTCGGGGAAGGTGCCTCCCTCACCTCCTGGAAGGAGCTGGCTGAGAGGAAGGCCCTGAGTCCCAGTGGCCAGTGCTGAGCTCCTGAGCCCCAGTGTCTTAGTGTATAAATGGAACACACCTCTGAGGGTTGGTTGTAAACATGAAACCCCCTCTGCACCTCCGCCTGAGGCATGATAGCTTTGGGCTGAGTTTGGGTTGGCCACCTGGCTTGAGCCCAGCTCCTTCTTGCCCAGGTGTGCCCCAGCCAAGCTGGCCTCTGCACCTCAGAGTCCTCTCTCGCCCTGGGAGGGGCCACTACTCCCTGCTGCCTAGGTCTTTTTTCCCTGTGGGCCCAGCGCTCAGCTAAGGTCAGGGTAGCTGTGGGCTGAGGCTCAGACCTCCTCCTGCCGTGTGTGGCCCGGCCGGCCTCAGTTTATTGCCTGTACAGCAAGCTGGGGGCTGGCCCCCCGGGAGCTGTGCCAGTCGCCGTGCACCCCTTTCCTGCAGTGCTGCCGGACCCTGCTCTCCCACCACGTGGACCCCTCCCTGCGGGATGAAGACGGGTACACGGCGGCAGACCTGGCGGAGTACCACGGACACCAGGACTGCGCCCAGTACTTGCGGGAGATGGCCCAGCCTGTAAGTCCTTAGGGGTCTGTCCTGGAGGCCTGTCCTGGAGGCCAAGGGGGTGGGCCTAAGCCTCCCGAAGTCCAGTTACCTGGGGTGCTCACTGCACACCCCTCACACTCCAGGGTGTTGTTAGGACAAGGGCTGACACAGGACACAGCCAGCTGGGACAGGGACTATGACAGCAACCAGGCCTAAGCTGGGGACTGGAACTCAGCCAAGCTGTGCCTTCCCTGTGAGCCACAGAAACCGTGCCTGTGAGGTGGGGCCTCCACGGCCGGGGCTCCGCCCAGGAAATGTTCTGTCAGACTGAGGACACCCGAGGTGGGACCAGAGCCCAAGTCCTGCTAAGGTGGCCCCAAGGCAGCCCAGAAGCAGCAGGTCCCGGTGCCTGCTCTGTGCATGCCTCTGTCTCACCACCTTCCAGAGCCAGTTTCCTCGTTCACAAGGACAGGGATCTTGGCTGTCCTGCTGGGCCTGGTCCCCAGCACAAGAGGGCAGAGGAGCTGATGAGTGGGTCCCCCAGGGGCACTCAGGCAGGGTGGGCTGAGGAGGACCAGGGACAGGTCAGCATGGAGCCACAGGCCCTTCCCCAGCACCTCCCTGTCCAGGCCTAGGGCAGAGACCGTGATGAGTGAGTCCCAAACTGCCAGTTTCCTGTTGTGGCCACTGTTTCAGGAAGGTGTCCTAGGGTCATCTGACCCCATTTTTAGAGGAGGGCATTGAGGTCCCCCTAGCATCCAGGATCAACTGTAACAGTGTCCTCCCAGCCCCAGGCCTGCCAGGCTGTCCTCACAGGGCCACCACCTGAAACCCGCTCTGCCTGCCACGCGCGGGCGGCTGGGGCAGACCGCAGGGACCGCGTCATGGTTCTGTCCTGAGGTAGTCGTCACGGACACCAGAATTCAGATGCTGATGAGATGTTTAGGGGCTAAGTGTTGTACTGGCTGTTGTTCAAGAAGGGTCCTCTTTCCGGCGTGGGTCGAAGTCAGGGAGCCTAGCTGGGTCTGGGGCATGGACGGGGCTGCATGCTCACAGGCCCAGGGATACTCCAGCCGTGGTGGCCTGCCCTGCCTTCTGCACCCTCCCTGGGCTCTGCCCCCCAACCCCTACCTGGACGGCAGTTGAGATTAAGAGGTGGGGAGGGCAGCCACACTGCGGGTGCCCCCAACCCTCCACAGCATCTGCTATAAGGGGCAGGTCCTGCCTGACCTCTAGGGTTCCTGCCCCTGTCCCCATCCCTGCCACACTGTGGAGCCCATGGCCTGAGACCAAGCAAGGTCTCAGCCTTCTATCCCCAGCCCCCTTGGCACACTGGCCACCCCCTCCTAGGCATCCTCCCCACTGCTCAGAGGGAAGGGGACACCTGGGCCTGTGGAGCACGGGCCCTCTCAGGTTTCCCAGGGGTTTCCTCAGCTCCTGGCTGTACTACAGGACTCAAGGCAGCATCTCCCACCTCCCGGGAGAGCCAATGGCCAGGGGCCCTGAGCCACCTGCACGCCCCCCTCATGGAGTTGGAGGACGTCGCCGTGTCAGGCATGTCCACGGGCAGCCCCTTCCTGCCCACACCTGCCTGGCTCAGGCCCTCCAAGGCTGGTGGCCTTGAGGCTCTTTGGTGTGTAGCCAGGGATGTCTGGGAACTCAGGGTCAGGCCTGGAGCCTCCATCCTTGTGTCTTCTCCCTCCGGGAGTGCTGGATGAGAGCAGGGGTGCCAGGCTCTGCCACTGGCTCCGGCTGTCCCCCAGGGCTCCCACTTCACCTTGGCAGGTGCCATCTCTGCTCAGTGGGGGGCAGGCAGCAGCTGCAGGGCGGCGGGAGCTGCGCCTGATGCAATATTGATGGAAAGGCGATATGCAGAGGTCACCTGCCCCCATCGTCCCCTCGTGGGAGGAGGTGGTGGGACCCATCATTTTCCCCTGAGGCAGCAGCCCCAATCTGCCTCCCAGAGGACTCATGGCCCCAAGAGAGGCAGCTCAGGGCAAGGTGCCTGTCAGTGCTGAGACCTGCACCATGGAGACGCCGCCTTCCGTGCCCCTTCTGCAGGGCCTGCAGGGCCTCGGCATACCTGCTGCCCAGCACGAGGCTGGCAGCACTTAGAGTCCCCTTTGCACAGTAGGGTTGAGTCTCACTCACCTGGACGGGGCAGAGGCCAGAGGAGCAGAGGAGGCAGGTCCCTGCTGTCCCCAGCCCTCGGTTGGGCGGCCTGGCTGCAGGAGCCCGCAGGTCGTTCCTTCTGGGCGGCTGCAGTCAGGAACAGCCTGGGCAGTGAGTGCGGCTCCCCAAAAGCCGGAAGCAGAGCCCAGTGTCCCTGTGGGTGGAGGCCGTCCTGCTCTCTCCTCTGTTCTCTCCCCTCAGGGCTGGAGCCGGCTCTTCCTGGGCATGTGCCACTCCAGTGTCTCTGAGCCTCATGTTCCTCGCTGTGAAACAGTTCAAGACTTGTTGGAAGGCAGAGGCGGTGCTCAGCTCCGCTGTGCTGGCCTTGGCGTGGGCTGACCCGCCCAGGTCCCAAACCCCTTCATTTTACAGATGGGGAGACGAAGGCCCAGAGAGGGCAAGAGACTCCCCTGAGCAGTGTTTTGTCCCAGAAAACAGTGGGGCCTGGCTGCCTGGCCAGTAATCGAATCTCAGCTGTGGCGCTTAGTGTCCAGCACCCATCTGCGGGTCATGATTTTCTTGGCCCGGGTGGCGTTACCATCCTGTAACCCAGCTCGCCATGCTGCCCTGCATGTATAATGCATGGCTGGCTCAGCAGTGCCCAGTCGGTCCAGGCACCCAGGAGAGAGGGCAGGGCCTGGGCCAGGGCGACCCCAGCCTCAGGCAAAGGTCAATGCTAGGACTCAGGGGCAGCATGTGCCCAGCTCTCAGGACCCCAAAGGACGGGACACTGACCTTTGCCCTTCCTTCCAATCACTGTGGATTTTCTCAGTGTCCAGGGTTGTAAGAGAGAAGCAGAGTGTGGTGACTCTCTTTACCTGGGGAACACCACAGCTGACTTCGTCTGAGCTGACATTCAGAGGACTGTTAGGACACAGGAAGGCCAATGGGCCAGGCCCCTGCGAGGTGCGCCCAAGTACCTTGCCTTCCAGCAGCTGACTCACAGGTGACATGAGGTTCTGGGTGACTTCCCCAGGCTTCTTGGTGGTGCAGAGTACAGGAAGGCTAAGCCCAAGGACTCCAGGGTCCCCAGGCTGCAGAGGATGCACAGAAGCCAGGCCATTCCCCTGTCCAGGCCAGCTTTCAGTCTCTCCATCCTTCCAGCATGAGGGGCTGCTGCCAGCCCAGCTGAAGCCCTTGCTCTTCTGCAGGTGAGGTAAGGAAGGCAGTTTCTTGTCTCCCCACAGACACCAGGGTCCCCTTGTGCCACCAGGCCCCAGGGGAGGCCATCTGCTGTGCCCATGATGAGCTTGAGTCTCAGCTGAGGACAAGTGTACCCAGGACCCTCCCCACACACATACCACCACCACCATTTTAGAGCAAGTAGTAAGCACATGTCCCTCTGGGTTGTTCCCTGCAAACAGCCTGAGAGGTGCAGAGGAGAGTAGCCAGGGCTGTGCCTTCGTGGTGGGAGAGTGAGAGACCACCAGTGCTACCCTCTCCATCACTGGCCCATTGGCCTTCCTGCCTCCTCCTCCACTGCCAGGACTTCCACACCAAGGGAGCTCTCCACCTGCAGGAGCAAAGGCTGGGCTCTCCAGGGAAACTCGCCCCCTCTGCTGTGTCCCAGCTGTGGGACCTTGGGAAAGCCCTGTGCCTCTGAGCCCCATTTCCACATCTGTGAGCTGGGAGCTGCACTGTGGTGAGGGTGGGGATTCCTCAGGTGGACCCTCTTCTCAGAGCTCAGGGACTTCAGCATCCACTGCCCCGCCCTGCCCCGTGGAGGGTTAAGGCCCTGTGATAAGGAATCCCACACCCAGCCCCAGCCTTCCTGGCCACCTGACACCTCGGCTTCAAATATTAATGTGACACCTCCCACTCCTGGGGGGCGGCAGCTTCACCAGCCCTTGACAGCCCAGGGTGGCTGCAGCTCCCTGGGCTTCACAGCCCAGCTCCTCCTTCTGAGGTCCTCCCAGGCCGGGGCTGGCAGACGCTCCCCATGTTCCCCAGCCACATGTGGAGGCTCCTGAGCCCCCTGCACAAATTCCTGGAAGGAGCAAGGTGCGTGCGTGCTGGGCAGATGGGGTCTCAGGCTATGTTCCTTTCTCCGTGACCTTGTGTGCTGAGGGTCCTGAATGGCTTGTGACTGAGGGCTAGAGCAGGGGCCCCATGGCTAGGAGCCAGGGAAGGCTCAGAGAGGCCAAGACTGGCTCAGGCAGTGCAGGAGACATCATGTGCAGGGTCCATGGTGATGAAAAGGTTAAGGCTTTGAAGGCAGGGAGAGCAGAGCACTAATCCCAGCTGCGGTCCAGGTCACAGGCTTGCAACCCAGTCCTGGCCCTGGGCCACACGTCCTGAATCAGGCCCGTCTCAGCCAGGTCCTCTACCCTGCTCAGGGCTCTCACTGGCATCAACCTGGGAGCCCTGACATCCACCTTTGGCTGCGGCCATCCCCTGGATGGAGGGGAAGAGGTCCGAGTTAGGGTGGGTGTGTACAAGGAGTGCCACAGGTGGCCCTGCTGGCCAGAGGCACGCCAGGTGGGTGTCGGGCAGCGCCCAGGTATTCTCCAGAAGAGAGACAGGACCGAGCCAGCCTTGGACTCTCGGCTTTAACCCAAAAGGTGGCAAACCCGGCTCGAGGTCCTAAGGGGACAGAAGGGAGGTATGGTGCACCCCAGGCCAGGCTCCCTGTGAGGACAGCTGGGCCCTGGGCCAAGAACGGGGGTTGGAGTCAGGCCGAGCTGGCCACCATGCAGCACAGCCTGTGCTTCAAGCACCAGCCTCCTTGCCTGGAAATGGGCTGATGGGCCACTGCCCTCCCGCACCCTTGCCAGCTCTGGCCAAGCCTCCCACCTGAGACGCCAACAGACCTATCAGGGTAAAGTCCAGGTGGGTCTCGGGGGGTTCGGCTGGGTGTGCAGGTATGTATGTGTGCTCCTGGACCCAAGCCCTAACCCAGTTCCTGGAGCCGAGGGAAGCTACTCTAGGGGGAGCCTGGGAGCTGGGCCTTGAGATGCAAGGTCACTCAGTGGAGGTAGTGTGGGGGGCAATCAAGATGGAGGGCACAGTGAACCATAGCCCCCAGACGGGAGCTCAGGGGTGTTTGTGGAGCATGGTCACCTGGCATGGAGAAAGTGGAGAGATATGGAGGGGCAGGGTCCTGGACTCTCTCCTGCACGCACTCCGAACCCTTCTCTGAGATGCACAGACCCTGGAAGGCCCCCAGGGCTTGCCCACTGGATGCCCCATTCCTGCCTGGCAGATCTGGGTGAGCACAAGTCAAGGCCCACCTGAACCTCCACCGATCAGGCCTGTACCCCCAGGTGCCGGTGCTGGTGACGCCCCCCCCTCCATTTCCCCCTCCTCCGCTGCCGGCTGCGAGGCTCTCCTGGGAGAACGGAAGGAGAAGGGGCTCAGGGTTCAGGAGCCCCACACGTGAGTACATGCCTCGGACAGGACTGACCAGACCTGAATGTGGAGGTGCCCGTGACCTCGCCTCAGGACCTTGGAGGGTGGGAGCTGTCGCAGCCACGTGCCTGCATGTGGGGGTGCTCGCGTGTGTCCGTGTGTGTCTGCCTAGGCCACCATGCAGACGCGTTTCTTACCCTGGGCTGGGGCCCTGGGAATGGTAAGAGGGCAGCTTTGGGGGCTGGCAGGGTTACATGAGGTGGTGACCTCCATGCCCATGCTCCACTGACGTCTCAGTGAGAAGCCCAGCGATGACCAGGTGTACCCAGGGCACTTTTGGCAGGGCTGGCGGTGTCCTTGGCTCCAAGCACATTGCTGCCTCAGGGGGCTGGTCCTGACCCAGGTCCAGGGGCTCTGAGCCTGGTGCTCCTATTCCCTGTACCCCTACCCTTTTTGGAAGCCACTCTGACTCCAGCTTCCCTTCTTAGCAGCAGCGACTCTCAGCCTGTCCTGGCCTGGCCAGCCAGAACCACCTGTCCCAAGGGAGCAGATGGCCAGCACAGCCCCCCTACAGATCACCACCAGTGCCCTGGCTGCCCCTGAGGTGCGTTTCCTACCCCCACATCTCCCAAGGCCCCCAGCCAACCCAAGCCTAGAGCCTCAATGTGTTCTCCCAGAGTGGCCAGGCCCCTCCTCCAAGAGCAGATGCCCAACCTGCCACCAGGGGTGACTCTGGCTGGCTATGGACACCCTGAGTTTTGAGGGGAGGAGAATTTCAGATGGCAGTGACTTGCCACCTCATCATACAATGCATAGGGACCCTTGTCTGTCAGCCCAGAGTCCCGCAGCCCAGGCCCCTCACCCTGACCTTGGATCCAGGGATGCCTGTGCCCTCTGGAACCTGCGACCACAGCACAGCAGCAGCCTGGCACCCACTCCTCCTTAGGGCCTCGGGCCAGCTTCCCTTCCCTGCTGCTCTTTCCTGGGCCCCTGGGAGCCTGGTGGGTCCTGTGGGACCGGGGAATGCCACCTGGTGCTGGACCTCTGGAACGCGGGAGCCCTTGCAGTACAAGTGACAAGCTCTGCGGTGTAGACTAGACTAGGCAGCTGCTGCCGTTTTGCCCCCACCCCGCCCCACGGTCGCTCTGGGCAACCTCCTCTAGGCCATTACAGAGGTGGGGGGACTCTGGTAGCTGCTGCAGCCAGCACACCCTCCCGTACTACTGGCCCCCACCCGGCTAGGTCCTTGTCCTTTGGGGTGGGATGCTGGTGCTCGGGGAGGCCCCCACTGCCTGTCCTCCCGAGGTGCCTGGCTGCACAAGCAGGGCGTGTCCACGGTGCAGCACGCGGACGTCCCCTTACTCAGGCCTGGGTCACCTGGGGGCCTGTGCGACCGCCCCCTCCTGCCCTTGCAGGGGGCAGAGTCGGCAGTGGGGGACGCCCTCGACGGCCTGGCTGCGCTGCAGCTGGACCGTGTGCCCTCGGGCGATCTGGACGGGCTGGTGCCCACGCGAGACGACAGCGGCCGGCTCATCCCCGAGTGGAAGCGGCAGGTGATGGTGCGGAAGCTGCAGGCGCGCCTGGGCGCGGACCGCGCTGGCGAGGCCCAGGTGCGGCCGGAGGACGGGCGGGTGCGCGGGGAGGGCGGCCGTCTCCTCTGAGGCCTGGGCCCCGGCTGCACTTTGGTCAGCCGCGGAGTCAGCTCTAGGCCGAGCGGGGCGCGGAGCAGGGCCGCACGTGGCCTCGCGGTGCGCGTCCTCCTGCTCCGTGATTGAACCGGTCAGTGGCGCACTGGCCTCGGCGCACTGGCCTCACAGACAAGGGCAAGCCCCGCGCTGCTCCCTGGCACAGACTCAGAGGACCCGGCAGGTGCGCGCCGTGGCGGGATGGGCGATTCCTTGGCCAGAGCCAGCCCTGCAAGTGGACCTACACCTGCGGGTGGGCGCTCCGAGAGCCCTCTGCGGGAAGGTGACCTGAGCAGGGGCCGGGAGGGAGGAGCCCTGTGGGAATCTGGGTCCAGCTGTGCTCCGCAGAGGGCACCTGGAGTGGGAAGGTCCCGGGGCCAGAAAGGCTGGCTCAAGGGAGGAGCAGGGAGGCCTGGAGCCTCGGGCACAGCGAGTGAGGGCGTGGTGGGAAGTTGCAGGGCCGGAAGGTGTTTGGGGCAGCTGGGAGTCTAGGCAGAGGGCTGTGGCTTGCCCCGGGTTTTAACAGGCTCCCCTTGGCCGCTCTGTGGACAGCAGTTCCAGTCTTGCTGGAGGATGTGTCCAGAGTCTAGAGCTGCACTGTCCTTCAATAAAGGCAGCCACTTGGGGCTAGTGAAATTAGTGAAAATTCAGTAAAGGCAAAAGCCCTGCCCTTGGCGCCATCTCCTCTCATTTGTGCCCCAGGCGAGGCTCCAGCCCAGCTCCCTCACCACAGAGTACAGGGCAGCACTGGTCTGAGGGCCCAGCAAATGGCCAGGGGCAGGGGCCTTCCACCACAGCCAGGAAGCCCATTCAAGCCCTACCTCAGGGCTGGGCCCAAGGGGCTGCAGAGAGCCGAGAACTCAGAGAAGTGGAGGGTGGGTGGGCTGGAGGGGCTGGGGGCTTAGGAGTCCCTGTGCAGAGGCTCCTTGTGGGCTGCACAGTGCTCAGGAGAGTGGACGTTCATCTGGTAGCAGAGTGATGGAGCCACCTGTCCTCCTGGTCTGCCCTGTCCACCGTCCAAGCACAGAAGGCTCCTGGGTTTGTTGGGAAGGGTCTAGGGGAGCCCTGGCAGTGAAGCGCTGAGATGTGAGAGATGAGGAAGCCCCGGGGGGGCCTGTGCCCCCTCCAGCTGCACCTGCAGACTGGGCCGGCTGGCACCTGTCTTACTTTCTAAGGACAGAAAAGGGCCAGGGGCTCGACTGGGGTCCGTAGGGGGCCTGAGCTCTGCCATGCCAGGGAACTTGTGACTGGCAGGAGCACCTTCTCCCCGTGTGAGGCAGGATGGGCCGCGGTCCTGCTGACTCACCTTCCTGTGCCCAGGACGGCAGTGGGAGCCCAGGCCCCACGGAACAGGCGGCCTGGCGGTACTCACAGGCCCACCAAGCCATCCTGGGCCCCTTTGGGGAGCTGCTGACCGAGGATGACCTGGTCTACCTGGAGAAGCAGATTGCAGACCTGCAGCTCCGGCGACGCTGCCAGGAGTACGAGAGCGAGCTGGGCCGGCTGGTGGCGGAGCTGCAGGCCCTGCTGCCTGAGCCCCTGGTCAGCATCACCGTCAACAGCCACTTCCTGCCCCAGGCGCCTGGGCTGGAGGAAGCCGAGGCCCCGGCCCTGGTGGCTGAGCCCGCGGACTCGGCGGAGCCTGGGGAGGCCGTGCCTGGTGGGCAGCCCCTGCCCTTCTGGTGCAGCCACATCGGCCGCCTGGTGCGCAGCATGTCCCTGCTGCTGAGGGGTGTGAACAGGCTGGTTCACAGTGAGGAGCAGCCGGCCACCCAGGCCCCGCAGGGCACCTGCGCGCATGCCTCAGCCAGGCCCCCTCGCAGTGAGGCCCAGCGTGAGATCCAGGAGTGGGGGGTGTCTGTGCAGGTGCTGCGTGGCAACTTCGAGTTGGGCCCTGGACAGCCCTGCGCCTCAGACCTGGGCCCCTGTGAATTGGCAGGCGGGCCTGGGCAGTGCCCGAGAGGCTGCTGGCCGCCTCCCCTGCAGCCCCGAGCCAGCCCGATGGCAGGGGCGCCGGGGCCAGGCGACACAGAGGAGGCCAGTGACTCGGGCATCAGCTGCGAGGAGGCCCCGTCGGAGGCTGGCGCGGCGCCCAGCCGGGACTCAGCCAGCCTGCGCAAGGAGCGCATCGTCATGCTGTTCCTCAGCCACTGGAAGAAGTCAGCCTACACCCCCGCCCTCAAGACGGCTGCTTGCAGGACCCTGGAGGCCCGCCGAGCTGGACCAAGGGGACAGGACGTGGCCAGGAGCCCCCGGCCACCCTCCTTGCTGCCCAGCGAGGGCCCCCGGCTCAGCCACCTGTGGCAGCAGCAGAGCATCATCACCCACCTGCTGGGCAACTGGAAGGCCATCATGGCACACGTGCCGGCCCGGCAGCTGCGGCGGCTGAGCCGGCGGCCCCGTGGTCCCCTGTCCCCCGAGCAGTTCCTGCCCCACGTGGACGGGGCGCCTGTGCCCTACGGCAGCCTCTCACTGGACCTCTTCATGCTGGGCTACTTCCAGCTCCTGGAGTGCGACCTGCCGGCCGAGGAGCGCAAGATGCGCCACCTGCTCTGCTTTGAGGTCTTCGAGCACCTGGGCGCCCACGGCTGGGAGGCTGTGCGTGCCTTCCACAAGGCCGTGACCGACGAGGTGGCTGCCGGCCGCCGCGCCTGGACTGATGGCTTCGAGGACATCAAAGCTCGCTTCTTTGGCTCCAGCCAGGGTGCCGCCTGGGACACAGAGCCTGGCCGAAAGTCAGGCCTGACCCCCCTTGGGCCCCTGCCGCACACCACCATTCCAAGCAGTAGCCCAGAGTCCACCACACAGCGGCTGGGGTCTGGCTCCCAGAGGGGCAGCTTCAACAGTGAGGACATCTGTGGCTACATTGACCGGAGTTTTGCCTTTTGGAAGGAGAAGGAGGCCGAGATGTTTAACTTTGAGTGACAGGGCTGGCGACAGGCCTTCCAGAGTGGGGCTGTGAGGGAAGCGTGGTTTCCTCTCCTCCTTTCCTTCTCCAGGCCAGGCCGGCAGCTCTGTGGCACCAGCCTCCACCCCCGGGGCCCTTGCAGGCGGCCTGCTTGCCATCCAAGGGCCCCTCGGCCTGGCCATCCCCAGGCTCCTGTTTCCTGCTCCCTTCCTCTAGTGCTCCAAGTCGCCTGGGAGCCCCAGTCCTTGACTTACCTGCTGCCTCTGGTCCCGGCCACATCGGAGCCTGTCCACCTTGTTTTCGAGCCTGGTGGCAGTCCTAGGCACAGGTCTTGCTTCTGTTCCTTCTGGTGACCTCCCATCTATGGAACTGGGGAGGAGCTGGAAGCTGGAGAGAGCAGGACTGGGTGGACAAGAGGCCTTCCATCAGAGCAGACCACCCTCCCAAGTCTTCTAGGAGGTTGTCCACATGGACTCGCCTTCTGTTCATGCACAGCCACCCACTGCCATGCTTGTGACCCACCCCAGGGCACTGCGGAGGACCTAGCCCCAGAGGGAAGGCTCCCTGTGTGGTCCTCTAGCTGGCAAGACCCTCCCAGGCTTCGTGGCCTGAGGCAGCAGCAGGAGTTGGTCCTGGGCCACACAGGGAGAAAAGTGGCCAGTGCCCCTCTTGAGGCAAGCTGCTGGGTCCCAAGGGAAGCATACAGCAGCTGGGGTGGCGGCTGCATGAGGCCTTTGAGTGCCACAGGAAACCCCTTGTCCGCAAGGTGGAGAGACAGGGGAAAGAGATGGGTTCTGCCCTCAGGGCCTCCAGGTGCTGGGGAGGGAGCCCTGGAGGCTGCCTGTGGGGTGCAACTTGCCCCAGCTCCCAGTGACAGCCAGAGGATGGGGCACCACCTGGGTTGTGGGGCTATAGGGTCCAAGAGGGCTGCTGGGCTGGAGCCCTAGGGGGCCCCAGGTGGGGGGCTTTGTGAGAGGCCCAACAGACAGTGGAGAGGAAAGTGTCAAGAATCACACTGGCCACCACCTCCCGCAGCCCTAGGATAAAGGGGCACAGTGGGGACAGGCCACCTTCAGGGGTCTCCTGCAGTGCTTCCGCCTCACCACCAGGGGCAGGGCACCCTGGGTGCTGGGAGCTTGGAGGGCTGTAGTCGAATTGTGGGGTGGTGCCAGAGTGGGGAGCCCCAGAGATGCTGGGGTTCCTGTGGGGGCAGCGGGAGGGAGGTGTGGCTGTGGTGGTGGTGCCCCTGCCCAGCCTCAGGCTGTGGCGGCCTCTGTACCTGCCCTGGTTTTCTCCACTGCCAGGACCCTTGCTCTGTTGCTGAGTCTGGACCTCTGCTGAATAAAGCTCCCGCTCCTGGCTGACCTTTGCCCTGGGCTTGTGGTCTCCTCCACGTCCACAGAGTGCCTGGCCCCCGATGGGCACCGAGGCCCGAGCCTCACTCTGCCTGGCCCAACCCAGGGCAGCGCCCGCGTGTCCTCTGGCTCACTGGGACCTGAGCGTTCACTGCACCATGGGGGTGGGGCTGTGGAGGGTGTGCCGAGAGCCAGGGAGAGGGGCTGTGCCCAGGCCATGGGCTCCTGCTTGCCAGCCTGCGGTCAGCACAGTGGGGCTCTCATGGGCAGGGGCTGTGGGCACCTTAAGCCAAGCACCCAAGCGCTCTTTCTCGGCCGGTGAGGCCCTGGCGTTGGACCCCACATGTGCCCCACAGCTGTAGATGAGGCTGCCCACAGGCACTGTTTCCACCCGGGCGGACAGAGGGCAAGGGTAGAATGTGGGGCCGGGGCCCAGGGCGGGCAGCGTTGGAATGTCCTGCACTGTGGCGTGACCTGCGGTTCCTTCATGACCCCGTGCCAGGGGATGTTGATCCAAGGGTCTAACAAAGGAGGGGCTAGGGGCTGGGGGCTAGGCAGAAGACAAAGAGCCTAGCCTCGGGCCACTCTGGGCAGGAAGTTTGGGCATCTAGCTCAGGGTGTCCTACCTGCTCACTGTGGCCTCAGAACAGTCCCTGGCAGCCTCTGGACCTCAGTTTCCCTGCTAAGGGGTAAGACTGAGGCTATCAGGGGGCACCTGACAAGCCTCAGGGGACCTTGGATCAGGTAGGCTATGGGGTAAGGGAGGTGGTGGTGGCCCAGGGCCAGGCTTGTGGCCCAGAAGGAAGGTGACCCCCAAATGCCCTTCTGCAGACTCCCTGCTTCTGAGGGGAGCTTCCCCAGAGATCCTGGTTGCCTTGGCCTGGGGTGGGCCCAGGAAAGCTGGTTTTTAAAGACATCTCAGGGATCCTGATACCATTGGCCTGGGAATCTCTGGCCACTCACAGCTCACCTGTCGGTGTCTGGGAGCAGGCAGTGGCTGGCCCCACAAAGGCACCCTCAGTGCTGGGAGTTCTCTTTGGTGCCTATGTCATCCAGTTGGCAAAAAAAAAAAAAAAATTCACTGGAGACCCTGGAGGCCCTTCTGTGCATCTTGGAGGCTGCAGACTCAGGAGGTGGCCACACAGGAAACAAGGTCAGGAAGGTGTGCTAGACGGAGGTGCAGGAGGCCAGTCACACCAAGGGCAGCGTGGGGGCAGCACCTTTTCCTGCACAGTGGGTCAAGCTTGGTGAGATACATGCGTTCCGCACACCCGTGTGTGGGTCAAATGCAGAGTCAAGCTTTGCTTTTCTTTTCTTTTTTTTTTTTTTTTGTGACTCTAAAGTTCATTTGAAACAAAAAATAAACAAAGAAAACTCTGAGGCCAGCCTTCAAGAATGCCTCCAGGGACCCTTGCCACATGGCAGTCACAGCCCACAGCCACCCAGTGTACAACAGAAGCTATGGCATCGCTTCCGACTAGGTCACAGAAGACACTGCAGCTGTCTCCAGTGTTCTCTCCTACTCCAAGGAAAACCACTGTTGCACAGGGCACAGTGCAGGACAGCCCAGCAGGGTCCCCAGAGCTGCTTTCAGACCACTACAGTTTGGCCAGCTCCTCAGTGCAACCTAATTAGACATTCTGAGAGAACCATCCCGGAATAAAACCATATTTGTTGTCCTGAAACACTAGGTTTGGGGGCAACTTGTTATGCAGCAACAACTGACTGATACAACAGGAGTGATGAGGAGAGGCTTGCATTCAGATCTGAAAGTATTATGATTACAGAGCAATAGTCCACCCTTCTAGGTAGCCCTGAGCCAAGAACATGGTCACTCACCTCAACAGATCAGAACAGAACAGGCTGATTTCACCTGGCTGGAGATACGGGGAGGCAGCAAATCCTCAGGGGAAATGTCAGTAACAGGGCTGAGATTGATAGCAAACTCTTTTGGAAGAAAAAAAGAAAACTTTGTGGTGCCCTAAGCACAAAATAATCTCACTTGGAAGAAGAGACACCATGACCCAGCAGGGATAAAACCTCGGAAGGGGAGCTGGCCAGTCTGGCCTGCAGGACCCTGTCCTGGGCCAGCTGCACAGCCTTCAGCCCGGCCGGCCAACCATGGAAACAGTGGCATCCTGCAGAGGAGTGCACCACTGCAGCCAGGCAAGGTCCCTGTGGTCCGTGCGCAGGTGTCAAAGATGGTCGCACCCTTGAACTTGTGAGTTCACTCTCAGAATCTATTCTAGGGAGATAATCACAGCCAACGCCTTCTTCCTCCTAACAGCCCAAGATGGAAAACAACCCGATGTCCGTGAGGAGAAGCGGCAACTGGACTTCACTTCCAACTTCATATGGTGAGGCATCTCCCCGCTGAGATGAAATTTAAAACGATGTTTTCAAACACTGACCTCATCGGAAATGCTGGTGATGTGTCATCCAGTGACAAGGACCACACAGACACATCCACCCACCTTTGAGACCAGCGAGGCCTGGAGGGAGGCCACCAGGATATGAAGGCCATTGTCTTACTCATCGTCTTGCTGTTTTCTGCTTTATATTTTTCTGTTTTCCAAAATGAATGTGTTGTTTTTAATCATTGTAAAAGGAAACGAGAGCCAGGTGTGGTGGTGTATGCCTGTAATCCCAGTGGCTCGAGAGGCTGAGGCAGGAGGATTGCAAGTTCAAAGCCAGCCTCAGCAACTTAGTGAGGCCCTAAGCAACTCAGCAAGACCCTGCCTCTAATACAATATAAAAAGGGGCTGTGGGTGTGTCTCAGTGGATAAGTACCCCTGGGCTCAATCTCTGGTATTGAAAATAAAATAAAACAAAACCCAAAAGGCAATGAACAGTGTGCTTTTAAAGGCAGTGCCCTCAGTTGATGGGGGTCCCTTTTGAGCCCCGGCTTTGAGTCTCTCTGGCCTATCACCCACGGTGCTGGGTCGCTGATCCCCACTGTGTTTGCCATGAGGCCAGCACACTTGGCAACAGCACTGTCCCCAAGCAGAGCCAGCCCCTCCCTGTGACAGCAGCCTGTCATCAGAATCCCTGTCCTCATTTCCTCTAGCCTGAGCAGGGACATACAGCCCTTCACTCTGCCTGCTGAGAGGACGGTGAGCAAAGCCAGCATCTCCACCCTCTCCAGTCCCCTCCCCACGATGGCCTGGACACATGACACTTGGGGACATCCACGAGGGTCTCGCACCCCATGTGAGGCTGCAGAGCAAGGCTGGGGCAAGTCCTGGCAGTACCCGGAACAGAAGGAGAGCAGGGGCAGGGCCTGGGCTGGGCCAGCTGGGAGGCGTGCATGGCAGGAGGGACCCCGCACAGGAGCGGGCAAAGGTCTGTAGACTTGCGAGGAGCGCGCCCACCCACGCCAGGCTCTGTGACCACGCACTTACCGTGGGAGCAGGGACTGGGGCCTCCAGCTTAAAACCACGTGTGCCTGAGAAATTACCTAGGTCTGCTGGGGGGCTGTCGCCGGGGCCCCTGTCCCCTCTGGTCTGTAAGACACTCCCTGACTCATGCGCTGCCAACACATAGGAGATGGTCATTTTAATAAGGCCCATGAAGGTGAAGGAAGGAAGGGCTGACCGGTGAGCCTCCAGCCTGGCCAGCCCAGGCTCAGGGCCAAGGGCTTCTCTCTGGTGCATGAAAGCCCCTTGGCGGGGAAGCTTGGTCCTGACCACTGGCATGAGAGATGTCCAGAGAACCCCCAGCTCCTGGGCTCAACCTCCTGAGCCTCGTTCAGGCCCAGACGTGAGGGGCTCCCTGCGACCCCTGTGTGTCTAGATGACCCCACCCCTTGTCTTGGCCCTCAGGATGAAGGAAGAGATCAGGGAGCCCAAGGCCAAGGCCATGGCGTGGCAGGAAGACGGCCTGGCCTCTTCTGCCCTGCACCTGCGTGGTGGGGCCTCCTCAATGCCCTGTCACCCTCTGCCACCAAAACCTCCCCCACTGCCACCACAGACCCCAGTCTTTGAAGGACCTGGCTGACCCACTGCTGCTTGTTTGTGGAGACTCCACCACTCAGCAGCAGACCAGGCCTCGGGGCTGCCACGGGGATGGAAGCTGCACCTGCCAGGCACTCAGCATCCAGCCATGAGCTGTGGCTCTGTGTGTGGCCCCTGGTCCCCAGCACAGGCTCCCACTGTCCCATCTTGCAGATGAGCAAAATGGGGGTTTGCACTCCCCACCCCTCAAGTCAGCAGAGGGCCCCTGGAGGGGTGAAAGCTTGTGGTTGCCCTGGAAGCTCCCCGCTATCTGTGCTGCTCTGGGGTCACCCGGGGGTTGACCCTCTGCTGTGACATGGTCAGTTTGGGCTTTCACAGCAGACATTTATGAAAAGCTGTCACCTCCCCTCTTCCCTCCACCAGCCCATCCCTCTCCACCCTCCCTCCCATGCGGACAGAGGCTAAAAATACCCCCTTGTCCCCACGTGGCCACTCAGCCCAGCCCAGCCCAGGAGGCCTCCATGCCCCTCGCTGCAACTAGGCAGTCCTGTCTTCAGCTCCGTGTCCTCAGCAGCAGGGGCCAGGGCTGGCTGAAAGGTAGGGCCAGGAGCTCTGAGGGGGGCAGACAACAAGGGAGGGGCCAGGCAGGGGCGGCGGAGGGTGAGGAGGTGGGTTCTGCTCAGGATCCCGCTGGCCGGGGGATCAGTTCTCAGGACCAAGGCCCTCCACAGGCGGAGCCGGGCTCCTTAGGTGGACTGGGGTTCAGCCAGCTGGCTTCCTCTGTACTCTAGCCTGAGAGGTGGCTGGGTGGGGGAGGCCGGACCCCTGGGACTGCAGCCAGGGCCACACCGGCCAGCTCAGCAAGGCTGGGTTAGGGCCTAGCTGCCCGGCCTGTTCTCTCTCCCTCCTTCCGGGGCAGGCACTGGATGAGGCTCTGAGGCCCCTGGGACCCCTTCTCCTGTGCTGAGGTGGCAGTAGCATGTGCTTGCAGGCACCCCTGAAGTGCTGGGGACGAGCTGGGCATTCCCGTCTGGCTGCCACTGTGCTGCTGGCCAAAGAGAAGGCAGCGATGACCGGAATGCAAGGCCCGCGGGCAGCCTGGACGGCCCCCTTGCCTGCACCCCGTGAATCTCTTGGGCTTACCCTGGCCAATGCAGGGTGAGGGGGTCCAGCAGGTTGGACGGCCAGCTGGGTGCTGGGCCCTGGCCTCCTGAGCTGTGCTGTCCCAGCATGAGCCTGGGTGGTCCCTGGAAGGCCTAAGTGGGCTCCTGGGGTGCATCCTGCTCAGCAGGAAGGAGATGGGCACCTGCAGGTCAGGGAGTGGACAGGCCTCCGGCCCGGCCCTGCATCACTTGCTCAGGCCTTGAAGTTGATCACTTCTCTATATGGGTCTTTCTCATGTTTAGTCAGCTCCGTTTTTATCTCATTTTATTTCTAGCACATTCAATACCATTGCCTGGCGCTGTGGACTGTGTGAGGCGCCCCCTGGTGGCCGGAACGCCTCCCTGCTGTGCAGGCCTCTGCCTTTGGGGTGACTGGGAGCGAACCCTTTGTACAGACTATTGCTTTAGGATGTTTTTCTGATGGCAAAATACCAGAAACCCATAAATAAACACGCACATAATTCAACATACCCAGGAGTGGGACGTCTGGCTGAAGCCACGGGTGTCTTCGGTAGCCCAAGTTCAGCTGCAGCCCCAAACCCGGCTGAGTGCCAGGGCCAGCTCTCCCAGTTTCTGTGTGACCTTGGGCAAGTCAGTCAGGCCCACTGTGCTTCAGTTTGCCCAGCTGTAAAGTGACAGCCCTCACAGGCGGGACGGTGGGGCTGAGTGGCTAATGCAGGGCAAGGTGGGACCTGGAGACCCCGTGTGGGCAGGGTGGCCTCAGGGAGGGTGGCAGCTCCAGGCCCTTCCACCCTCAGCTTCTCCATTGGCAGATGAGGAAATGAGACCAGGGAGAGGCATGGCCCACCCAAGCTCACCCAGCCAAGGTTTCACAGGCGGTGCAAATCAGGGGGGCAGGATACCTTGGAACGCCCCCACCAGTGCGGATCTGGGGCAGAGGGTTAGGGTTAGGCTAGGGTTAGCCTTTGAGGAGCTTGGGTGGAACAGGAGTCCTGTTCTCTGAGGGCCTATGCACCCCAGGGTTTTAGGGGCGACCCAGGGCTTGGGTTCTTTCACGGGCCTGTCCTCCCCCGATGGCCTGGCCACAGGCGGGGCTGGCCCCTTGGCCTCCCTCCCTGTGAAATGGGAGCAGCACTTGTCGCCTCACAGGGCTGCAGCCTGGGTCAAGGGATGTAGCGGACAGTGGCCCCCGTGTCAGCAAGGGTCAGCCAACGCTCCCTGGGCAGGGAAGGCCAATGCACCCCCAGTGGGATGGGTGGCCCCAGAGAGACTGAGCCTGCTCTGTCCCCTTCCTAGGAACCCAGGTGGGCTCCCAGTGCTTCTTCACGGTGACACTGCCTGGCCCTGGCATCATGGTGTGGAATGTGGACGCCCTGGACTTCCAGCTGCCCTCGCACGCACAGGACATGCTGGATGGCCTGCAGCGGCTGCGCTCTCTGCCCAAGCTGGCCGATGTCACCCTGCTGGCGGGCGGCCGGGAGCTGCCGTGCCACCGCAGCCTCCTGGCGCTGAGCAGTCCCTACTTCCACGCCATGTTCGCTGGTGACTTTGCCGAGAGCTTCTCTGCACGCGTGGAGCTACAGGACGTGGAGCCAGCTGCAGTGGGACAGCTGCTGGACTTCGTGTACACGGGTCGGCTGACCATTACGCAGGCCAACGTGGAGGCCCTGACTCGCACGGCCTCCCGCCTCCACTTCCCCGCCGTGCAGAAGGTCTGTGGCCGCTACCTCCAGCAGCAGCTGGATGCCACCAACTGCCTGGGAATCTGCGAGTTTGGGGAGCAGCAGGGACTGCTGGGGGTGGCTGCCAAGGCCTGGGCCTTCCTGCGGGAGAACTTTGAGGCCGTGGCACAGGAGGACGAGTTCCTGCAGCTGCCCCGGGAACGACTGGCTACCTGTCTGGCCAGCGACCTGCTGCAGGTGCAGCCGGAGCAGAGCCGGCTCGAGGCCCT
Source organism: Geosciurus inauris (assembly GCA_004024805.1). Lineage (NCBI taxonomy): Eukaryota > Metazoa > Chordata > Mammalia > Rodentia > Sciuridae > Geosciurus > Geosciurus inauris. The sequence goes on from PVHX01007616.1 coordinate 37,694, forward strand.
GCTGCGCTGGGTGCGCCATGATGCCCAGGCCCGGGCCGCCCACCTGCCCGAGCTGCTCAGCCTGGTACACCTGGATGCTGTGCCCAGGCCCTGCGTGCAGCAGCTGCTGGCCACAGAGCCGCTGATCCAGGAGTCAGAGGCCTGCCAGGAGGCGCTGTCCCAGGGCCACAGTGGGGTGAGTGAGTGCCCTTGGCTCCCCTGCTGAGAAACAGGGACTGAGGCGCAGGCAGGAGGCGCCACCAGCTTTGCACTGCCCCTGCCTTGGGCTGGTCACCTTCACTCACCCCTCAGTACAGGTTGTGTCCTGAGTGCCACACTCTTCGTGTCAGGAGAGGGGAGCCTAGACGTGGCCCTGTCCAGAAGGAGCCCGTGGCTCAGCAGGAGGAACCTCGAACAGACCCGAGGCAGAGTAGAAATGCCGCCTGCTCGGGCATCCGACAGGGGCTGGCGGTCCAGGAGGCTCTGGTGGGGGCATCAGAGCTGGGCCCTGGAGGTGGCAAAGGAGCTCAGCAGAAGGAAGGGGGGAGAGATCGTCCAGGAAGGTGGGCCAGCTGGTATGTGGGCAGAGGGCACAGGCAGCCTGGCGGCCAGGAGCACCTGCCCCAGCAGGTGCTGAGCAGGCCTCTCTGGATGCCCTTCCTTGCATGCTGGCAGCAGGCAGGACAGATTCTGATGAAGTGACAGACGCTGGTGTGGCTGAGATGGGGCCATGTGGGTCGGCTGCCAGGCAGCCTGCTTGGGGGCTGTCGAGGAGGAAGAGCTGGCTCAGCCTGATGGCTCCCAGATGACGGTGGACAAAATCCTGACCTCCACCACTGCTGGGCCCTGCTGGCCATCACAGTAATCCTGGGGTGGGAGGCTGGACACTCTGGAGAAGGGTCCTGGCAGCCTTGGACAGTGGCTCCTTACTGAGATGGCATCTCCTGGCTGGGGCTGTCCCAGAGCAGCCCAGCCAGGGGCTGGGGGCTGTGTGTGGCTGCTGGGGGGCACATGGTGGCCCTTACACCCGGCGCCTCTGCAGCCATTTCACCCCACAGCCACCACGGCAACAGGCACACACATGTACGCCTGCTGAGGCTGGCCTGGCCCCAGGTGTGGCACTGACACAGGGACCTCCATGGGTCCCTGGCACGGAGAGATGGTTGCAGCTGCTCTGCCCCTGCTCCTGCCCACAGGTGATGCTGGGCCTCCCACAGAAGCTGGAGGAGGTGCTGGTGGTGGTGGGCGGGCGGGCGCTGGAGGAGGACGAGGAGGGTGGTGAGGAGCCCACCCCGCCCCCTGGGAACTTTGCCTTCTACAACACCAAGGCCCGTGAGTACCCTCCCCACTCCCCTTTGGTGGCCTCTGTGTCACCTTGCAGGTGCACAGAGAACAGGGCGCTTGCCCAAGTCCTCATGCTGGGGGTGTCCACTGGGCCTTGCCAGGGGCTGCAGAGGAGCCCAGGCCACAGCAGGGGTGGGGACACATCCAGCCCCTCCCCCATCAGAGCCCCCAACTCTGGTCTTCATCAGGTCCTGGGGGCCAGGGTAAAGGTCCCACCACACAGGCAGCACTGTGTGGGGTGGTGGCCTGGGTCGCTGCTTCCTCTCTGTGCCCCTTTCCTGGGCCCAGGGACAGAGGGGCTCAGGCAGCCTGGGCAAGGCTCGGCCCACGGGTCCTGGCTCCAGCCCTGAGCAGGCTGCTCGGCCTCCCTGAGGGTCCTCAGCTTCCTCCTGTGTGCCGTGGGCCCCGGGGCCTCTCCCACAGTCACCAGGAGGCCTGCAGCTGAGGGCATACTGAGGACAGGCCTGCTGCTCGGGTGGGGCCTCCCTGCCTGCCTGTGCGGGGGAGGGCTCTGGGGGCTGCCACGGCTCCTGTTCCCCACTCCTGGGAAAGTGCTGGCTGGCTGGTGTCCTGGGGCAGGACAGCCACCCACGTGGTGGCAACGGCTGGTGGGCTGGAGGGTCTGGGGCTGACGAGAGGGGATTGGGGGCTGACGTCAGGAGGGAGCAGCTGTCCCTCAGACCTGGCCAGAAGGTCAGCAGGTCAGGGTGGGGGTGCTGGCAGTCAAGGCCTAACTGCTGGGCAGGCCTCACCCTGGGGCGACACAGGCATGAGTCAAGGGAACTCAGTCCCTGCCCACGGTGCCAGGCTCTGCTCACCATGAGGCCCGGAACGCCACGTCCTGAGCTGACATAAGCAGTGAGCAGAGCATTCCCAGGGTACATCCCCGAGGCCTGGTCTCACCCACAAATGCTTCCATTGACAGGACCCTAGCGTCCCCATGGTCCATGTTGGTTATTCCAAAGCCTCTCCTCGTCTCTTGCCTCAGTGCACCCAGGCAGCTCCTGGAGGGCAGGTCTGACTCGGCACACCACTCTCTCTCACGACAGCGTCCTGCTCCTGACACCCACCACCGCTGAGCAGGCCCCTGAGCCATGCCCGGCCTCCCATGTCCATACCTCCCTGAGAAGCAGGGGTCACCCCTCCAAGCCCTGGGGAAGCCGAGGCCAGGGCTTGTCCACACAGCTGGGGCATGAGAGCTGCTCCCCATAGGGCCAGTGTCCAATGCCCCATGCACCTGTTTGCCATCGGGGCAAAGAGGGGGCTCAGGATGGATGTGGGGGTGGCTGGATGGTGAGCAATGTTTTAACAACCCTCTAGTGACACCCACATCACGTCACTGATCCCACTCCCCATCAGACTAAGGGGAGGCTGGACCTGGGGCTGAATGGGCGCTCTGGGTCAGTGGGGTGAAATGTGGCTGGGTGACACCCCAGCCTGCAGAGCTTGGCTTCCTCTTGTTGGATGCCATCCCATGTCCAGGCTGAGTGCTGGGCTCCAGGGTGCTAGAAGGGGTGAGGTCACTATGAGCTGGAGCACCCAGGACCAGGCTGGATGTCATCATACCTCTGTGGCTGGCCGAGTCCCTTTGTGCCCCTTTCTCTACCAGTGAGGGGGAGTTTCCTCAGCCAGTGCCTTGGAGAGGCACTGGGGCAGCACCCTGACCCTTCTGTCCTGTCTTCCCTCCAGGAAGGTGGATGGCACTCCCAGACTTCCCCGACTACCACAAGTGGGGCTTCTCCCTGGCAGCACTCAACAATGACGTCTATGTCACAGGTGGGCAGCCGGCAGGCCCCTTCCACCACACCCTGCCCAGGGACAGCCTGGCCTGGTGCCGGCCCCCAGATTAGCTCTCCCCACTTGTGTGAGCCTGCCAGGCCCTGCCATGCTGGGAAAGCAAGGCGTTTAAGGCCAGTGGTGACCTGCAGGTCCTGGAGCCGCAGTGTCCACTGACCTCCCAGGGCCGACCTGTGCTCCTGCAGCCAGCGTCTCCCAGGAGCTGGTGACGGGGTGGTCTCCCTATCCTTTCACATCTTGGGATTTGGGGTTCCTGTAGGACTGGGTTGAGGGAGAAATCTTCCCGTTGGGGATTGGGAACCCTGATCTTATCCCCATGTTGATGAGGAAGGACGTCCCACAACTAAATGCCACCCTCGATGCTGCCCACAGGACCTGGTGGCATGGAGACTCAACACATGGCCTGGCACGGGGCAGGGGCATTTGTATCCAGCCCTCAGGGATCCAGAGACCCCTACACGGGTGGCACTCGTGTAGACAGAATCTCTCCCAGCAGGTGGCTCCCGGGGCACCAAGACAGACACATGGTCAACCACCCAGGCCTGGTGCTTCCCGCTGAAGGAGGCAGCCTGGAAGCCCGTGGCACCCATGCTGAAGGCCCGCACCAACCACGCCAGCGCCGCCCTCAATGGGGAGATCTACGCCATTGGTGGTGAGGCCTCCCTCCCCGCTCCCTGCAGCTGGCAGAAAGCCCCTCGTTCCTGCCCCAGGAGCTGGCCATCTGGGGAGGTCAGGGAACTCCACAACAGGGCTTCCTGCTTTAGTTCCAAAAGCCATGGCCTGGGTGACCTCAGCAGCCAGCCCCAGTGCCTCAGACACCCTTGGGGACAGAGGAAGCCAGACAATGAGTCAGGAGGTGGCTGGCACTGGGGCCTTGATTTGCCAGCAGGGACGACCATGCCACCCTAGAACCTTGGACTCAGCCTGTAGCTCAGGGTCACTCGAAGCCTCACCATGAGGAACCCGCTGTAAGCCACTGTCACTGCAGTCAAGCCCACTAGGCCTCGAGCCTGAAACAGGGCAGCTTGTCACTCAGGCCCCCGGTGCTGGAGCAAGCAGCCACCCTAGGGAATTGATCAATTCAACAAGTGTTGAAAAATGAAATGCATGCCACCCTGAAGCTCTGTAGGTAACCCGACCCTACAGCCACCCGTATGCCCACCTGTCCCTGCTGTCCCCTTTTCTCTCAATGGCTGCTGTGTGTCTTGCTGGAGAGCAGGGAGCACACACAGTCCCCAAGCCCAGGGCACCTCAACTCCCAGGGTCACACAGTGGGGCACCGTCAAGACTGGGGTACCAGGAAAGCAGGCACCACCTCCCGCTCCACATCCAGACTGCACTTGGGACCGGGGAGGGGACTGCTGATAGCCCCAGGGTCTTTCTTCTTACAATCCACCCTCTCAGGACGGGCTGGGGGCCCCCTGAGGGTCCAGGTGACCATCCATTCCCTGCCAGTTGTCAGGGCATGGCCTTGGGCAGGCACCTTCAGCTCTGGGAGCCCCAGCTCCCCTGCCCTGCGCGTGCAGCTGGCTGCCTCTGAGGTCATGCCTTCGCTTGCCCCCACCTGGGCACCTCTGAGAGCCCCAACCTGGAGTGTGGGAGCTTCCTCTGGCTGGCTCTGCAGCCTCACCTCACCGAGCTGGGACGCACCCGCCCCACAGGCACCGCCCTGGATGTGGTGGAGGTGGAGAGCTACGACCCCTACACAGACAGCTGGACGCCCATCAGCCCCGCCCTCAAGTACGTCAGCAACTTCTCTGCGGCCGGCTGCCGGGGCCGGCTCTACCTGGTGGGCTCCAGCGCCTGCAAGTATAACGCGCTGGCCCTGCAGTGCTACAACCCCGTCACAGGTAGGCAGGCGGAGGGCCCGCGAGAGCTGCAGCCCCAGCCAGGGACAGGGACCACTGCCCGCTCTGCAAGGCTCCCAGTCCTCAGCACAGTGGGGTGAGGGTGGGCGGGGCCAAGAGGAGGGAAGCAGGTGGCCATGGACCTCTCATGAAGGGCCACGTCCCCACGGCCCCTCAGGCAGTGAGGGGCTGGGTCACCTCCCAGAGTGCCAGCCCTTTTTGGGCCTGGAGGGGAGCAGCCTGACTGTCCGGCCCCCGCCCCTCGCCTGATCCTGAAGCCTGCCTGGCTTCTTTGTGCACCTGGACTGGCCTCATGGGCAGTGACCCTGGACCTTAAAGACCCAGTGAGCCAAAACTCAAGTTCTGGACTCCTGGGTGGGGCTTGAGAATACCAGCTGGGTATTCTCCAGCGTGGTGGCCTTCCCAGCCCTGGTCTGTGTCCTTTGTCCTCTGGACAGTGGAGCTGATAGGGCCCATTTCCCAGTAAGAGTCAGACTCCGGGGGCGGGGGCACCTGAGGAGACCTGGGGAGACAGGCCAGCGTGAGGAGGATGGAGGTGGAGGCTCAGGGACCACCAGCAGTTGGTCAGGGTGGGATGGGGGAGGACCAGGCCAAAGCCCCCTCCTGAGGATGAAGGCCCCCACACTTCAGTGGGACTTAGCCTCACAGGGCACAGGGACAGGGTCACCGGCCCCCTCCACAAGTCTCCTGTCCCAGCAAGGACGCACACGCCATCCACAGTTGAGAGCCCCGAGGCTCCAAGTGGTGCCTGGCCCCTCTGGTGAAGGTGCCCGTTGCCTGCAGATGCATGGAGTGTGGTTGCCTCACCCTTCCTGCCCAAGTACCTGTCCTCACCCCGCTGTGCCGTGCTGCAGGGGGCACTGTACCTCATCGGCGACAACACCAAGAAGGTCTACGTGTATGACCCGGGGGCCAACCTGTGGCAGAAGGTGGGCTCCCCTGCTTCCCGCTGCGCCCCCATGGGCCTCGCTGGACTCCTGGCAACAGCGAGATGGGGGTGCCCACAGAGAGGCCAACAGGGAAGCGGAAGGCAGGCCTCACTGTCCCCTGGATGCATCCCGAGACACCAGCACTATGATGGGTGAGCTGGTCACCACCGGCTCTGTCCCTGGGGAGTGTACCCAGGCTGAGCCAGTGGTGCCTCAGGGCAGCCACGGGCTGAAAGGAAGCAGCTCCTTCCCGTGGTAGGCCACGAGGGCGTGAGCCTCCCCTCGGGGGTGGTCGAGCCAGAGAGGGGATTCCTGAGCTATCTGCTTCTGGGCTCCCTGAACCCCCAGCACCACCTCACTCTGCCCCTGGGCCCAGGGGAGGATGAAGGTGGTCATGTCCAGAGGCCAGCCCTAGGGCACTAGAGGCCACAATGAGTCTCAGCCCCAAGTGGGACACTGGGCCTGCCCCCAGCCTCCAGAGGCTGAGGCAGTGGCTTGCCTTCCTGCGGGCACCCTGGGAGGCTGCAGCGCCAGCCTGGCAACAGTGGGGCCTTTGCATTCCTGCTGCCTGCAGCTGTCCCCTGGCGTCAGCACTCTGCTGACCAGAGGCCCCATCGTAGTGGTGAAACAGGTGCAGGACGGGCTCTGCCAGGGGCACTTCCTCCTGGGCCTCCCAGATAAGCTGAGCTGGGCCTTTCCTGCCGTGCCAGGCTGGGGTCCCACCATTTGGGTTGGGGTCCAACTTGCCCTCCCTGGGCCTGAGAGTCAGGCCCTTTCCACCACCCAGGCTTTCCCAGAAGTGCCCACATCTCTCTCAGCTCCTGGGAAGCTGCATCCTTGCCCTTCGACCCCTCTCCAGGGCGCCCCTGAGGCCATGTGCAGGGGTGAGGAGGGTGTGTGTGGGCAGAGCGGGTCCCACGGTGGTTTGCCTGCCTGGGTGTCTGTAGGCTGGGCCACACCTGCCCCTCATGTCCTCTAGACAGCCACTATGAACTGAGGCTCATCCCAGACTCACTGGAGGCAGCTGGGCTTAGACCTCAGGGTCCCCTCTCAGCCCCTCAGACTCTAGGAGATGCCATCCTCTTGGGAATCATGGGGGCTCCCACCAGAGGGAGTCTGAGGAAGCTTGAGGGGTCCCGTGAGCTCCCCAGGAAGCTGGTATGAAGTGCCCTTCCACCCTCACCCCACTGACCCTGGCGAGGGTGCTGCTGGCCACAGGCCTCTGGCCTGCTGGATGCTGACCACTGGTCATCCACAGGTGCAGTCCCAACACAGCCTGCATGAGAATGGTGCCCTGGTGCCTCTGGGTGATGCCTTGTATGTGACAGGCGGCCGCTGGCAGGGCATGGACGGTGACTACCGAGTGGAGATGGAGTCCTACGACACTGTGAGGGATGCCTGGACCCGCCACGGGGCCCTGCCCCGCCTCTGGCTCTACCACGGCGCCTCCAGCATCTTCCTGGACACCTCCAAGTGGACACGGCCCTTCAGCCCAGCCCAGGAGCACTAGTGGGGAGCGGCTGGTGGGGCCCCATGCAGATCCTGTTGCCCTGTGAACAGCCCCCGGAGCTTTCACTGGTTCCCTTGGGGCTGCCGTCCCCAGGGCTTTGGGGGCACCAGGGACATCAGAAGGCACAGGTGAGAGGACACAGCCTGTGTCCACGGTTCAGGGGGCACAGCCTGATCTGCAGACTCCTGTGCAGTGGAAGGGGGGCTCTGCTGGCCTGGGGTGCTGACCTCAGAAGGGGCTGGGGGACCCGGATGCCACTCAGGACACAGGCCTCTCCCAGGCTCAGCTCCTCCGGCCTCTGTGCCCCACCTGTGGCCCTTGGGGGAGCTGCTCAAATGAGGGGTGAATGCAGGCATCGAGGCGGGCCCTGGGTGGGTCAGCGGCCCTCTCTGTGGCCTGCTTGCCCTACAGCTGTTTCTCCTGGCCAGCGGCCAGCTCTGGCCTCGGGCTTTGTGCTCACTGCCCACGCCCGCTTGGTGGGCTTTGTGCCCCACCCCCACAGTGGCACTGTGTTTCCAAATCTGCTTCTGGGGGAAAAGGAGGCTTGCTGAACCCTTTCGGTGCCCCTCTCCATCAGGAGGGCAGCATCCAGGAGGGGGCCTCCTGGAAGGAAGGGGGTGGGGCGCGAGGCACAGAGGGTCTGAAGGTGGACAGCAGAACAGGGCGCTTGAGGACAGGATTCCCCTGCTTCTTGGGACAGTGTTCATCAAAGCAAAGGCTCTTGGGATGAAATTCCCCACAGGGTGGGACCCATTGGTGTCTGCACGGACTTTTGGTGGCTCTGGGGTCTATAGGGGTCTTGCTCCCAGAACCCTCCTGAGAGAGGAAGCTCGGGGGCATTAATGGCTCCCTGCCAGCCAAGGAGCTACCAGGCTGGCTCAGGCCTGCCCTAGGCCCTCGGGTATCACTGGGGCCCATGAAGGGCCAGCTCAGCGTCCTGTATGCTTCCTCCCTCCCCCTCCCTCTCCTCTCCCTCTCCCTCCCCCTCCCCCTCCCCCTCTCCCTCCCTACAGCCACTTCCACCGGGGTGGGTTTCCCGCACCTCCCTCGCATTACGCAGCATCTTCCACACACCAGGCAGACACAGTAGTGACTGGAATCAGGCTGCTGGCCCCCCCGTGGACTGAGTCAAACAGGCTGGTCGCCCAGAGAGTCTCTGGTCAGTTAGCCCTCCACTCCTTGGCCCGTTAGGAGGAGCACCCACCTGCACCCTGTTGAGGACTTAGGGGAGGGAGGACACAGACCCAAACAAGGGCTTGTGTGGTCCATCTTTGGTCCCTGCTATGGTCTGGATGCAAGGTGTCCCCCAAAGCTCACGAGTGAGATGATGCAAGAAGGTTCAGAGGGGAAAGGATTGGGTCGTGAGAGCCTTGACCCAGTCAGCAAGTTGATCCCTGACGGGGTCAACTGGGTGGCAGCTGGAGGTAGGGGGCGTGGCTGGGGGAGGTGGGCATGGGGGGGTGGCTGGAGGGTACAGATTTTGTATCTGGAGTGGAGTCTCTCTGCTTCTGATCATCATGTGAGCTGCTTCCCACCGCCACACTCTTCCGCCATGATGTTCAGCCTCACCTTGAGCCCCAAGGAATGGAGTCTGCTGTCTATGGATTGAGACCTCTGACACCTTGAGCCCCCAAATAAACCTTCCTCCCCTAAAGTTGTTCTGGTCAGACCTTTTAGTCATGGCAACGAAAAAGCTGACTAAAACAGTCCCCACACTTGTGTGGTGCCAGATAGCCAGCCTCTGGAGGGGCTGCCATGCGGGGTGAGCCACTCCTGGTCCCCAGCACCAGGTACAGGGACAAAACCAGAGGACGAAGGACCCTTCCTGAAGGAGGGATTCCTCTGTGGAGCCAGTGTGACTTCTCAGGGCCAATGGACTGCTCGGGGTTGTCAGGCTCAGGGGCTGGGGTTGTTTGGATCACAATCACATTTAAGGACAGGACTCTTAAATGAGGAAGGAGGGTCCTGAGTTTGAGGCAATCCTGGGCAACCTCTCAAGACCCTGTTTCAAAATAAAAAATGAAAGGGTTGAGAATGTGGCTCAATGGCAAAGCGCTCCTGGGTTCCATCCCCAGTACTGCTTAAATGAATATCACTCCTTATCTGAACGGCAAACAGGACCAGTATCTACCCTCTTGCATTACACCGTGAGCTAAAAGCTAGTTCTTTAAATTAATCTATTGAAAACATGGAGACAGCGGAACATAACCCAAGAGGTCCCCGGAAAGAAAGAACTCTTCTCTGGTGGACCTGCCACAGCCCAGGCCCTGCCCAGGATGCACACGGTTCGATAACCACCTTGTGCCCCAAACTGGAGCAGGAACAGAGGGAACGATGTGTGAATTGAATTCAATCTGTGAGTCCTTCAGAGCTGCTGGCCGCAGGCTGTGGGGGCTGGACCAGGACACGGAGTTGTTTGGTGACTCCAGGTCCTTGAGCCAAGGTCCTGGAGTCCCAGGATCTGAGCCTGAGTTTCCTCATCCATGTGACGGGGTAACCATGGGATTCAAGCAGTGGTGGTGCCATGCACAGGCCCCTGAGGGGGGCAGAGGTCACACAGCGAGCTGACGGCCGGCTCCCATGACCTCGTCAGCAAAGGACCTTCCTTTGGAGGAAGAGAGGGGAGTAGGGATCACTTGGCTGCATCAGGCTGCTGGGAAGCCAGGCTGAGGCTGGGACACCAGGCCCAAGAAGGAGGGTTAGATTTCAGCCAGGCGGCAGGCGGGGGAGGTCACCTCCTGCTCTGCAGGCCCATCCTGTGGCCACTCATTCAATTCAGAACTTCCGCCCCAGAGGCCACCCCCACCTCTGAACCTATGGGGAGGGGCAGGGCAGGATTCTTGGTATGCCCGCCTTCTGTGCAAGAAAGCTGCTTGGAGATGGAGCCCAGTCCTGGGCCAGCCCAGTCCCCGGCCAGGCTGTGTCGCACCCTTCCTGCAGGCTTCACCAGCACTATGACCGATGGGCTTCTGGCAGAGCAGGAGCCCAAAAACAGGACTTTTCCCTGTTTGGGAAAATAACTGTTTTCACGTGGCAGTGGCTCCTGTCCCAGTGCTGACCCTTGTGAAGGGAATGGAGTCACAGATCATGCTTCCCTCATCCCCACACACTCCTTGTGCTGCCCGAGGTCAAACCACCAACCTTGGGGCACAACAGGGAAGCCCCTGCGGAAGAGTGCCCTGCGGAAGACCTGCTCCTGCTGGGAGAAGACAGGGCCCTGCCTGCCGCCACAGCCTCCAACACACCAGCGAGAGGAGGAAGACCCCCGGGGCTGTGAGGAAATGACCACCCCACTGGAGAAGTGAGCTCCCCCCCTCCCGGCAAGCCCACCACTGGCCAGGCTCCCAGCTGTCCTGCACCACCACCAGCACAAGTGAACACCTGCCAGGCAGTGCCCATCCTCACGGGCACACCAGCAGCACCCTCCCACGTGGATTTGTGAACCTGCCACAGGTCTCCAGATAGACTCAGTTCATACACGTTGCTGAGTACACATGCATAGGTCGGTGCTCCTCAGATGTGTCCTTAGAGATCTGCAATCTCTACAGGAATTGGTGTTGTTTCGTTCCATTAGTAAGCTTTACAGAAATCGGGTGTCAGATTTTAAGGACAGAACTTCCCTGTTCTCAGTCCTCACTTGCGGGGGACGAGGCCACACTCTCAGGCAGGCAGGGTGTTTCTTTGAGCATTTCCCCAAGGAAGAGAGGCAGGATCCCATGCGGTGCTTGACACCTGAAAGCGCCCCTTCTCACTCAGAACGCAGTGTTTACTGTTTGTCCATCTCCTGGCACTAAGCCAGCCAGGTGGAATGTAGCAGAGTGGCCAGAAAAGGTAGCAGAGTCCAGGACTGTGGCCCCTCCCCAGGGCCGCCGGAGTACCACCTGCCTGATTCTGACACATCCACAGTCCTTGGTCCACACTCGCACACGGGACAGGGCGAATGCGCTCCCGGCCCGGACTCGCTCATCAGGAGAGGTGGAGGCCATCCCTGGGGTGGATGGGAGGGAGCACGCAGCTGTGCCTTCCCCCATGCTATCAAAATGCACAGTGTGCCCGCCAGGTGCACGAGAGATCCAGGTGTGCTGCGCTCACAGCCTCCATCTTCCAGCCAAATGGGTCTGTAACATAACCATCCCGCGGAGCCTGCGGGGCTGCTGCACCTGTCGGGACGGGGTGCCCTGCACCGACCCTGGTGGGTGATGGACGGCGGGAAGCTTGGTGTCTGCCCCCCAAACCTGGCCGTAGCATAACAGGGGGTCATTCCTCCCAGCCTGGGCCCCCACCAGCACTGGGCAGCTGCCCGTGTTGCAGACTGGCTCCATGAGCCCTGGGGCCTCTGCGGGTGCCTCCGATGTGGGGAGAAACAACAGCGCGACCTGCATTCAAGGCGCCCCAGCTCTGGGGAGGCGTCCGGAAGGGAGGGACTCCCGACTGGGAAAAGGGGCCCGAGCCCACTCGGACGTGCTCAGCCAGGGTCGCCGGGAGACGGGAAAGGGGCGCTGGGTCACTGCGGAGGCGGGGAAGTCCGGGGTGCGGTGGGCGGGGCGGGACCTGCGGTGGGCGGGGCCTGGGGCGTGGTCGGCGGTCCGGGGCGGGGCCAGCGGGGGCGGGGCCAGCGGGCGGGGCCAGCGGGCGGGGCCAGCGGGGCGGCGCGTTATAAGGCCCGGCCCCGGCCCGACGCCGGCCCGATCCGCTCTCCAGCTCGCCGCGCGATGCCAGCCCGCCACCCCGCCCGGGCGCGCCTGCTGCTCGCGTGCGCCGGTCTGCTGGCCACCGCCGCGGGCCTCGGCGCCTCGGAGCCCGGCGCGTCCGCAGGGAGCCCGGCGCGCCCGTCGCCGCCCGGGGCCGAGCCGCCCGCCCGCCCGCCCGCCGGTAAGACGCGGCCCCGCCCTGCTCCTTCCCCACCTTTAGGGCCTGAAAAGCCGGGGTGGGAGGGGGTGGGAGGGGGTGGGAGGGCGTGGCCACAGCCCCGGAAGGAGGTTGGACGGCCCTTCCAGTCAGGGCGCGAGGGCCCCCAGGAGCTCTGGACTGAAGATGCTGCGGGCCTCACACAGGGAAGCCTGAGGCCAGACCCGCCCCATCCTCAGGGTCCCACTTAGGGCCAGGGGTAGCCAAGAAGGGGTCCACTGAAGAGGGGGGCGGCTCTGCAGAGGCTCCCTCCCTGGATGAAGCTGCGTACCCTTGGGCGATGGGCCAAGCTCTCAGCTGGCAAGGCAGGCGGAGGTCAGGGTCACTGGGAGTCAGGCAGGGGGCTCAGGGCTTCCGTGTGAGGTTTTGGTCTCAGATCTCTGGGGGGCCTAGGTGTCACCAGACCGCCCTCCTCCCTTGCCCCCCTGAGGTATCAAGGCTCCCTCTGAGCAAGTCCTTGTGGCTGGAGAACCTGGCTGGCCAGGCCAGCTGCCCAGCCCCCACCACCACTGCTGCAGGCCCAACTCCTTGGGCCCCAGACCACACATTTCAGCTCTTCCTCCAAACCAGAGGCAGTGCAGCCCCTCCACAGCCCACTGTCCCAAAGGGGAAGGGGAAGCCCAACATGGGAAATCCTTGTGCCACCCAGAATACCATGAGGCTGTGCAGAGAACTCACCAGCAACCATCAGCCCTGCAAGAGGCGGATGGTGGTGCTGGGGGAGGCACTGAGGCCTGTCTGTCCACCTGAGCTTCCTCCAACACCCGAGCCTCTATCTTCCCAGCACAGGAGCCTGGCCTGTGGGTTGGTTGGCAGGCTCCCAGAGGAAGGCCCTGAGTCTCTGCAGAGCAGTGGGAACCCATAAGGCTGGGACTTGGCGGCTGGGTCTGTCCTTGACAAAAGGGCCTGGCCAGCTCTTAACCTGGGGTCCTTCCACCAGCCACTAGAGACCATGACCTCATCTGAGCCCTCTTGGGCCATTTCCTTCCCAGCTGGCAGCCCGGCCTGCAGCCCAGAGGCTCGCTGCCCAGCAGACCGGGGCCTTTCCCAGGAAGCACGTGCCTCTCAGAGCTCTGCTTCATGCTGAGGCCTGTGAGGTGCTGCTCGTACAGGAATGGACGTCTCTGGAAGTGCTGTTGTCCTTGCTAGGATCAGAGGCCTCACGCCACCACGTCTTCCGTGCCCCCGTGCCTCGTACCTGGTGGCAGCCCTGATGGCATTGCTTTGCTGGAACTTCTGCCTGGGGAAGACAGAGAGCAAGGTCTACAGCAGCCGAGGTCCCTCATTATCAGCTGCCTCTTCCTGAGCACCAGTGGGTGCTGCTGCTCTGATCCTCTTGGTGGCTGTCAAGGACAGTATGATTGTCCCAGTTCATCCTTTTTTTTTGGTCCTGGGGATTGAACTCAGGGGCACTCGACCACTGAGCCACATCCCCAGCCCTATTTTGTGTTTTATGTAGAGACAGGGTCTCACTGAGTTGCTTAGCGCCTCGCCATTGCTGAGGCTGGCTTTGAACTCGCGATCCTCCTGCCTCAGCCTCCCAAGGTGCTGGGATCACAGGCGTGGCCACTGCACCCAGCTCCCAGTTCATCTTGAGGAGGGGCTGGACCAGGCCTGGCAGCACACAGTGCTGATTCACACCTGCAGCAGAGCCCCGTGCCCCATCTCCCTCCGCCGGCACCAGGGCCTGCCTCTCCCACTGGTGCAGAGTCTGAGCTGTGGTGTGACATGTTCCCCAGGAATTGTCCTCCATGGGTCAGAAGGAGAGGGGCAGGGGCTGTGCTGCCATTGAGAGCACGTGCAAGGCCAGGGTGCCAAGGGCAGCACTGCACTTGGTTACACCTGCAAGGCAGGCCAGCAGGCACCAGGCAAGGGGACCGACCTCTGGGCTGGCTGCATTCCAGGAGCCCACCATGGAGCGGGCACACAGCGTCGACCCCAGGGACGCCTGGATGCTCTTTGTCAGGCAGAGTGACAAGGGCGTCAATGGTAAGAGGAGGAGCAGGGGCAAGGCCAGGAGGCTGAAGGTGAGTAGCCCCAATCCCTCGCCTCTGATGTGCACCACCCACCTCCGCGGCCACGTACCTGGGGCAGGAATGCAGAGGAAGCGCTGCCCAGGTCTGTGAGCCCTGAGTGAGGGGCCTGGTTCACCCCCTGCTATGCAGGCCCCTTTTGACTCCCCTCTGTACCCTGGATTGGGGGCTTTGCCTGACTGTGTGATGCCCGCTGGGGGCCTCTGCTAGTCCCCACTCTCACTCAGCCCTGGGCCTGACCTAGGCTGCGACCTGGTGCTTGGCTTGGTGGCTAACCCCTGCTTTGAGCCCCAAAGAAGGTTGTATCCCCTATGACCAGGAGCTTTGGGCAGAGCTGTGCTGCCCATACTGGGTATGGGCCTCTCTGTCCATGGAGAGCCAGCCTCACTGCTGAGTGTGGATTGCCAGCTCTGAGGCTGGTATGCAGAGAGGTGCTGGGCTGTCACCAGGGCCTCGCCCACCACTCTCTCCTTCTGAACCACCTGGCCTTGCCTCAAGCAGCTCCATGTAGCAAAATTCCTCCCTTCTGTGTTGGGTCCTGACCGAGGCCTGTGTGGGCTCCTTGAAGGCCCTGGACTCCAATACTGAGCCAGGTACAGCGGGGACTTCGGTCAGCTAACGAGCCTAGTGCCAGACTCTGGGCTGCAAGTCCCTAGAAGCTGCCTGTAGTCTCCCTCCCTTCAGGAGCACCAGTGGCAGGGGTGGGCCACAGCCTGCCACAGGGCCACCCCAGCCAGCCCCATACCTCCTGTCCAATCCTGGCCTTGAAGTTGTGCAGGGTGTGCAGCTTTCGCTGACTGCTGGTGCTGGTACGAGGGGGTTGGAGGTCCCACGGTCCACCTGGGAGGTCCGAGCCCACAGCTGCTGGGCACTCTCCCGCCTGCCTGCCTGGGCAGGAGCTGGCAGAGGGGATGTCTGTGGCACCCAGCTGCCTCTTCATATATCCTCACAGCCAAGGTTCCCTTCCAGCTTCAGGGCCCCCGGGGTCCTCCAGGTCCCCTCATGCCACCTGAGGCACTGCTGAAGGAATTCCATCTGCTGCTGAAAGGTAGGGCCAACTTGTGCACCAGGGTTTGGGCAGGGCCTACCAGGGCATCAGCTCCTGAGGTGGCACCTGCCCGGCCCAGCCCAGGTATGCCAAGGGTAGGGACTGGTGGGAGCATGGTGAGGAGGATTCACAGAGGAAGATGGACATGGCCAGTAAGTGCTGAGGAGCAGCACCTGTGCTCTAGATGGGAACCCGGAGTCCCGCCCCGGGGCTGGGGCTGCATCACTTACCAGCACCGGTTGTGTTAGGATGAACTGGGCCATTTCCCCTCCTATCCAGTGTGCTGTTTGGTTTTAATACCACCTTCAGTGGCTCGAGGACTTGGTGTGATTTCCCATCTAGCTGCAGTGGTTACTTATTCACACCCATCTGCTATCCAAAAGAGGCTGGGCTGGAGGAAAGGGCACAGGGCGCAGGACGCTTGCCCCAAGCTCAAGGGAAACTGCCCCTGCAGGATGGGAGGCCTGCAGCTGAACAGGGAACTCCAGCCTTCTGGGCAGGCGGGCAAGGTGGTCCCCGGCGTGCCCACCGCTCACTCTGTGCCAGGTGCAGTGTGGCAGCGTGAGCACACAGAGCCCAAGCCCTGCACGTGGGGTCCCACCGAGCCAGCCTGCTTGAGCCCCACCCTGGGCTCCACTGAGGAGGAGGAGGAGACGGGGGGCATGCTGGCTGCGCCCCTGGCTCCAGGCCCGCAGGCACCGCGTGTGGAGGCGGCCTTCCGCTGTCGCCTGCGCGGCGACGCATCCGTGGAGCGGCGCGCGCTACACGAGCTTGGTGTCTACTACCTGGTGAGTCAGGTGCGTGGGCCTGGCGGGTGCGCAGGACCCGAGCACCTGGGATGACCGGCCGTGCGCCCTGCAGCCCGACTCCGAGAGTGCCTTCCGCCGCGGCCTGGGCCTGAACCTGACCAGCGGCCAGTGCACGGCGCCCGTGGCTGGCTTCTACCTTCTGGCTGCCACACTGCACGTGGGTGAGGCCCGGTGCGTGGGGGGCCGCCCACCACCCTGGCTTCTGTCCCTGGGTGTGACCACCACCTGCCCTCACTGCAGTGCTCGCTGAGGCCCCAGGGCGCGGGCCGCTGCGCCCCCGTGGCCGCCTGCACCTGCTCATCTGCATCCAGTCTCTGTGCCAGTGGAATGTGTGAGTGGGCCCTGCCCAGCTCGGGCGCACGCTTGGCCTCCCCAGCCCATGTCCTGGCCCCCGCGGCTCTGAGACCCTTTTCTCCATGCCCACTGCCACTTTGTCCTGGCCTCCCCTGCGCCCTTCAGGGTGCCCCTGGAGGGCCTGGTCCTTCCCAGCCTTTGCCTCCTTGTGCCCCCTCCTGACACAGGGGACTCTCATCTAGGGACTAGAGGGAGGCAATAGTGCCACCTCCTGAGTGGCATTTCCTGGCCACCTGGAGGCCCCTCCTCAGTCACTGTCCCCCCCACCCTGTGAACTCTTTCCCACGATGACATCCATTGCTTATTGCTGGTGTCCCCACCTGTGCTGCCTCTGGACCATGAGGGCACCCCACAGGTGCTCTGCATGGAGAGGGGAGAGGTGCCAATGACCAGATGGCATCAAGAAGCAATGGCTGTGGAAACCCTGGAGTGACTGGCCTGCACTGGTTTTGTGTCCCCTGCTGCCACCCTCCTACTTCCATCCGCACCAGTGGCGTCCTGTTTGCCCTCAGAGCTGGGGCTCTGCAGCCCCTGCTCGGCCGGCGCAGCCTTGTCCTTGGTAGTGGGTGTGCATGTGGCTCTAGCTTTCCTCCTGGAGACCAGTTCATACCCTGCCACTGGTAAACAGGCCAGGATCAAGCACTTTGCTGGGAATGGTGGCAGTTGCTGGGTGACTGTGTCCTGTGGGTGAAGCTGGGGCTTCAGAGCAGGCTGACCTTGTCTGTCTTGGCCACAGCTCCCTGGAGGCTGTTGTGGGGCTGGAGAGCAGCAGTGAGCTTCTCACCATCTCAGTAAATGGGGTCCTGTACCTGCAGGTGCGTGGCGCCAGCTGGGGCATGGAGAGCATTGCCTGGGCTAGAGCCACAGGTGAGAAAGAATGCTGGCAGGTGCTCAGGACCCCTGGGTGCAGCACCCTTGGACACCAGGCCTGGAGAGGCTCCAGGACATGCCCGAATGCCAGTGCAGGTCCAGGCAGAGCAGACCTTTGGGTCTTGCTACCCCTCTAAGTCCACTCTTCCCCAGGGGCCTGGCCTCTTTAAACAGCCATGTGCCTCCTTGGTCTCCAACTTTGAGACCTCCCAAGCTCTCAGCCACCCAGGCCCTCTGTGGAGCCTGGTGGAGCGTGGCATGGAGCTTCATGACACCTGGCCCACTGTAGCCATCCGTCTAGGAAGCCCTGAGCAGCAGTCTGTCGGCCCTGTGGGGATTTGCCAAGGGCTAGGGAATTAAGGTGAGGTGGATTGACTCATAAAGGAGTGTGGTGTGTGGAGTGGTAGCTGCCGTGATCCTCAGGGCCCGAGTACCATGGCACTGCCAGGCAGCCCTGCCGCAGACAAGCCTGTCAGACGCTCGACCCCGCTCTGGCCTGGGCGGGAGCTTGCCCCCACTCTCCTACTGTAGGACACTGAGGAACACTAGACTAGGTGCCAGAGGTGCTGGGTTTGAGTCCAAGGCCTACAAGCACTTGCTCTGTGCCTGGGCCCTCTTGCTGCCCAGGCAGAGTGGGCAGGGACATGGGCACTGGCCCTGAGGCTTACTGTAGGCTGTCCTGGCCGTGGTGCAGGGCCAGCCTTAACCTGACAGGTGCCCTTCCCTGCAGGCGGGGCAGCACGCTTCTGTCTTCCTGGACAACGCCAGTGACTCCTCCCTCAGGGTGCGCAGTGGCTCCCACTTCAGTGCTGTCCTCCTGGGTGTGTGAGTGGCCATGGGCCCCCCTCTCACCAGGCAAGTGGAGGAGAGGCTCACACAGTATCTAGACCATCAGAAGGACAGCGGCTCCATGTAAAAGGAAGCCCACTGGGAACTGTGCCCACACTGGCTACTGCAGTTGGGCCCAGAGCTGGCCACTATAGGTGGCCCTGCAGAGGTGACACACACTGGCGGTCCTAGGGCCAGCAGTGAGTTCAGGAAGCCGTCTTAAGAGCAGAAGAGCCCTTCTGGGCTGTAATCTTGGAAATGTCCAGCACGCCCAGTGGCGCTGCCGACCCAGCTGCAGAGCCAGGCCCACAGCCGCTTTCCCATGGCCCAGCCCTGACTCCCTCTTTCTGAGCCTTCTCATGGGCTGCAGAGCACCCTGGCCAAGGCCCCTGCACAGGGCTGATGGGGGCCAAAGGGAAGTAAGTGGCACGTGCTCCCTGCACACCGGGAGCCAGCTGTCTGGGGCAGCGACCTTGTCTACCACTCAGCCGTCCACTTGGGCTCCCAGGCCTCCGTGCCTCTCCCCTGGCCATGCTTCTGCCTGCCATGAGCTTCAGGGCCCTGCTTGGCCTGCAGTGACCACTGAACTTAAGACCTGCTGTGGACTCCTGGCCCAACTGCTTCAGGAACCAGAGGAGTGCTGGACAGGGACTTCTGGGGACGGTGAGCCTAGGCCCAGCTTCCAGTGGCTATTTCCACCTTTAATGTGTACCAAGATCAACTTCCAAGTCCTCCTCGTAGATGCCTTAGCAAATGCGAACTGGACTCTCCCCCTGCACACCCTTCAGACAAGGCCTTCTGGGCCAGCTGGCCAACAGGACCCTTTCCCACCCCTTGTGAGGGTCAGGCTCACTGCTAGGACCTCCCACCAGTTGACAGATGGGAGACAGCCTGCCAGCCTGAGTCCTGGGCAGGTGGACAGCTCCTGCTGCCTGGGTGGTGTGGCCCTGCTAGGCCCAGCTCTGGGATGGTCCTTCCTGCTCTGGTGGCAGTGTGGCTCTGGGCCTTCCTGGTGGTGGAGGAGAGATGGTCTTGAAGGTGGAGAGGATGCAGGTCAACAGCCCACAGCTTGCTTACACAGCCTTCCAGTTCTGCCCAAGGGCAGGACTGACCCGAGAATGCAGTGAGGACAAGGCCCCGAGCAATCCCTCCAGGGCCCCTACTGCCTGCTGAGGAGGAGCTGACCCAAGACACAAGGGCTGGAAAGGACCTGGTGCCACAGCACTCCAGGCCTGAGCCTGGGAGGTAACAGTGCCAGTCCCTGGAGGGCAACAGGCCTGAGTGACCCCAGCTTTCTTGCCCACACTCCAAAACCAAACGCCTCCAAGCCAGGCAGCCAAAGCAGTGGCACAGGTGAACTGACCACTCGGAGCCCCATGGGCAGGCCTGGCCCAGTTCTCAGTAGGACTCGTATCCACCCTACCAGGAAGCCCCCGGCTGGCCTGGGTCCCAGCTCCCGTGCGCTTTGATAAGGGGGCGATGGGGCCACACCCGTCCTGGGTTTCACTTTGTATCCAGTAGACAGATACTTGAGAGGTTCTCTCTTCCCTTGAAAAAGCTGCATCTGCACATATTTTTTCAATGCAAGCATGTTACACAGCAACTTACTGTTTATTGTGTAATGTTGCCAGGAAAGAAATATTTATGTAACTGACGTGTTAGTGTGTGATGTGACCACACAAACCTGCAAAAACAAAGGGCAGATCTGAGAGTCAGAGTCTTGACCTTTCAGCCCAGGCCACCAGGAGTGCTGAACTCCAAGGAGAGGCCAGTGGCCCCAGCTGCAGGGCAGGCAGGGGCTCCCCTTGCAGGTGGCAAGGGAGGACCTTGCCAAGGATGCCAGGGCCAGGCCTCACCCAGATGGGGCTGGGCACTTAGAGACACAGAAGCCATGGCCTTCAGGGCACAGGACACCTGATTTGCTGTAGGAAGACATTTATCCAACTACTGACTGCAAGGTGCTGGGTTCTGTTCTTTCTGGATGCCACAGTCCAGTGTCCCAGTCCTCAAGCAGAAATGGATGCCTGGCTCTTCACACTGTGGGGAGGGGTGGCACAGATAGCTCTTCTTTCCATTTTTATTTATGGCTTTCCCATGGCAGACCCCAGCCGTCACCTGAGCTTTACACGAAGTGTTCACAGAGCTATCTGCAGCATCGATAGCCAGCACACCACCTGGACTGTGCACAGGTGGGGCTGGTGAGCACCAGAGACCAGGCAAATAATCCTGAGCCACTCACTCACAAAGGAGCCAAGGGCGGCTTTGAAAAAAAAAAATTACAGTTCAGTGTGCGCACAGGCTGACCTTTGATGTGCTCCTCACCGCGCACAGCAGGGTCCCTCTGGGCTGCTGTTTTGAGGGTCTACCTTGGGCCACACAGAACCCCCCTGCTTCACTGTCCTGAGACCTGCCAGGGACCTGCCAACGCTGTGCTGGGCAGCACGGGGTGAGCCATGCACTCTAGGCCCAGGGGAGCCCACTAAGACCTGCTAGGCCCAGCGTTCCAGAGCCCTTTAGCCAGGCCACATCTGTGCCAGGAGATGGAATGGAACCAGCTGTTTCCGGGGGCTGGCAGGGCAGGCCTGTGGGACAGCTGGGGTGTGGGCCTGGCTGTGCCAAGCCCGGGCTCCTGCAGCAACGTTCAACACTGTTCTGTACAGAAGCTGAATGGAGCCAAAAGGCCCAGCGCCGGCTCTGGTCCTGCCTTGTCCTTGACCAGTACTGCTGGCCCTGGGGGGTCGTCACGAGGCTGAAGAGCATGGTGAGTCGGTCATGAACCACAGAAAACAGCATGACCAGCAGAACGTGGTCTTGGAGAGCCAGCCTAAGATGCCCGGGATGGTCCCAACAGAGACGCAGAATGTATTCCAGGGCAAACTCCAGGGCTTGATGTGTGATAAGAGGACTCAAAAGACTAGGAAAAAAAAAGAACCCTTTATTTACAACCATGGAGCCCACAGGAGGTCACAAACACTGGGTGTGCACACAAATGAACCTGCAGGCCGTGCCTGCGGGAGCAGCTCAGCGCCCTATGCGCACCACCATCACCGTGACGTTGTCCGCGGAGCCCCGCTGCACCGCCTTGTTGGCCAGCCTGCTGCAGGCGGCTTCGTAGCGGGCATCTATGGCGGGCTTCCCTTCCCGGGTCTGGATCTTCTCATCCTACCAGACGAGAAAGGAGCCTGAGTGAGCAGGGGCTCTATGCTGTGCCTATCAGGGTGCAGGGCAAACTGACCGCAGAGTCCCCCAGGCAGAGTTCATGGTGAACAAGGAACATAGGGCTGCCCCTCACAGGGACGTGGGGTCTTGGGACTTCTGCTTCCCTAGGAATGGAGGTGCAGCTGGACAACCAGCACACCCCTGTGAAACTGCTCACCTCCAGGCAGGACAAGATGAAGTTCACGGCTTCCTCTGGGGTAAAGACCTTGAAGAGTCCATCACAGGCCAGTAAAATGAACCTACACCACCAGGAGGAAATGTGATGGTTTTAGCAGCCAAGGACTTAGAAGCAGGTGGAGGTGGGTGCAGAACATCAAAAGCGGAGCTGCCATGCTCCACCCAAAACTGACCCTAATGCTAGGTGCTGCCCTTCTGTAGAGGCACCGTCACCAACTGCATCAGGTATGAGGTGCACACACTGGGACTGACCAAGTACGTGAAGCCAAGGGTGACCTCAGACCTGAGGGACATACTGGGTGTGACCTTCACACACAAGGCCCGAGACCCCAGAGGGGGCATCCCCACTGTTTTAAGAACAGCACGCTCTCCCCCTGGGGACCCCTTCCTCAAGAGCAGCCCCATGGCCTCGGGGAGGCAGTTCCCCCTCTCCTGGCACTGCTCGGGCCACCGCCCTTCCCTCCTGCTGTCACGTCCAGGTCTGCTTTCCTCTTTGGACTGAGCATTCACACAGCCACTATTTTCTGGGCTCCGGGCTTGTGCTCGGGACACCTTCCAGTGTCCTGAGCGTCAGACCTGAAGTACCACCCAAGCACACCTGGAAAGGGAAGGCGTGACCGCAAAGCAGGGCTGGGGAGGCAGACGGGCCTGGTCTGAGGCCGAGAGGAGGGGGCTGCTGGGAACACGTCCCAGGACCTAGGGTGTCACCGCAAGGCACGCACATGCAGATGTGGGCACTGGGGGAGCACCTGCAGGCGAGTGCCGAGGCGGTGTGGGCTCTTCTGCAGCCCTAGGGCTGGACTCGGCCGTGCCTATGAAGACTGCTGGGATGCAGCGGCCCCTCTCCCTCGGCTCATGTTGGGGGGCTCAGTCTCGGGGGTCCCGTTTCCTGCGCTCCTCTCCATTCCTTCCCATTCTTACTGCAGCCCTCCCCATCAGGCCAGGCTTCCTGGCTCTGGCATCCAATCTCCAACAACTACTTGAGAGGATCCCCTCAGAGGCACCTGCCTTGTCTGCGGGCCCTGGAACGGGAGGTGCCCAAATTGGTGGTCTATTTCTCAATCTATCCTGGTTCTGCTTAAAAATTTCCCCACAGCTGGGCTCAATGGCACGCGCCTATAATCCCAGTGGCTCGGGAAGCTGAGGCAGGAGGGTTGTGAGTTCAAAGCCAGCCTCAGCAATGGTTAGGCACTAAGCAACTCAGTGAAACTTTGTCTCTAAATAAAATATAAAAAAGGGCTGGGGGACTGCAGTTGTGGCTCAGTGGTAGAGCGCTTGCCTTGCATGCATGAGGCACTGGGTTTGATCCTCAGCACCACATACAAAATACATAAATAAATAAAGGTTTGGAAAAAAAAGATTTAAAAACAAAAAAGGGCTGGGGATGTGGGTCAGTGGTCGAGTGCCCCTGAGTTCAGTATCTGGCACCCAGAAAAAAAAGAAAACCAAAAAACCCTCCCATGATTCTCCACCAATGATGAACTAAAATTCGAATACCTTAGTAGAACTGAGGGCCCTGCGCAGTCTGTCCCCAGAACCCTCTGCATCGTTTTGCTTTCCCGTCCCTCCCACCTCCAAATACCCCACGACCATGACTGGTACCTGCCTGGCTAGGCTTCCACACTGTCACCTGAATGCCGTGTGTACTGGGCAAACCTTGCCCCCTCTCCTGTCCCCCTCCCAGAGCACCCCACACTCCCATGACACACTGTGCAGCTGCCCATCCCCATGCGTGCTTTCTGCCCACTGTGGACCCCAGGAGAGCAGAAGCCACATCCCATTTCTCTCTGTAGGCTTAGCCCAGTGTCACCCACCACACGCCCTTCCCCCAGCAAAGGCTGGATACAAACTGGAAGGAGTCTGAGGAGGAGCCCAGACATGTGCACACGCACCTGTGCCTGTGCCTGCAGGGTGATTTACCTGTCGTTGGGGGTCAGCTGGCAACGTCTGATATCAGGCACAGATGTGACCCCACAGCGCTTGTACTGCCCATCTCCGATGGAGCGCGACACCTCCAGCACACCCAAGACACGCCCATCTCTAAAACAAGGGAAACATTTTCAGAATCCATCTTAGAATCTGACCCTAAAAGAATACAGAAGAGAAAGGTACAGACTGTGGAATCCAAATTATAGCACTGACACTTTTTTTGGGGTACCAGGGATTGAACTCAGGGGCACTCGACCACTGAGCCACATCCCCAGCCCTATTTTGTGTTTTATGTAGAGACAGGGTCTCACTGAGTTGCTTAGCGCCTCACTGTTGCTGAGGCTGGCTTTGAACTTGTGATCCTCCTGTCTCAGCCTCCCAAAGTGCTGGGATTATAGGCGTGCGCCACCGCACCCAGCCACACTGACACTTCTTGACCCACCTCAAAAAACATGCAGATCTCTGGGTCATTAACATCTGATGCACAGATCAGACCCCTGAAGCAGCTGTGGTGCCGCCCGCCTAACCTGAGGCCTCCCAAACACGACGAGCTCTGGAGACCTGTGTATGTGAAGAAGCAGCAAATTCCTCCCTGGCTCCACCACTGTCTTGGAGGCTGCATTCAGCCTGGCCCTGGCCCTCAGTGTCCAGTCACCCCACCCAGTGGCTCACAGCTCAGTCATCCACAATAAAGCCAAGACTTCTGCTGGCAATCTCCTGGGACACAAAGAAACACAGAGCCAGTGGAAGACAAGTGAGCAGGACCCACAGCTGAGAACGCAGATGGAGCGGGACGCCCAGTCCTAAGAGCCCAGCGTGGGAGGCGCTCCAAGCTAAAGATCCATGAGAGGCCCACAAAGTGCTTCTGTGACCGAGTAGCAAGGTGCCTGGTGTGGCTCCACCCATCACAAACCCAACTTGTGCAATGACCTCTGCAATACAGGGTCCTAAAAGACCCAGCCTCTCTGCCAGCTTCTGGTGCAGCACAGCTCAGTGCACAACACACCAAGTCCCGAGGCTAAGGACACCTGGGCCAGCAGAGGCTGCTGCCTCTCCTGCCTGCCTGCTGGAAGTCTTGCACTGCACCCTCAAACTGCTGGAGCCACAGCAGAGAGCAACAATGGATGAGCTGTGGATCCAGGAGCCTGTGCACCCCAGGAAACACTAGTAAGGACATGGCAAGCAGCACCCACTGCAATGCCCCACATGGGGCGCAATGTGTAAACCCCAGGCTGCTCCACAGAGGCCGAGACCACGCGGTGCCTGGGGAAACCCGCATCCGCTATGCTTTATGAACTTCTGGCCAAGCTCAAGACCACTGCTGACTAGCCTTGTCAAGACCCAGCCTAATAGGCCACAGGCTTCCTGGTCCCAACAGCTTCCTCCTTCTCATTGAGACTATGATACAAACTACAGGTGTCCATTCCCAGGATGCCTGTGCTGCTCTGGAGGTACAGTTTCACAGCAGGTCCTCCCCCCAGGACCGCAAGGCTTAGTGAGGTGGCTGCTAAGTCTCACCGACCACATCATGCCATCTCTTGGTGCCAGCCCTCCTTAGGAAACCTGTTCTGAGACCTGTCTCTTGCCCTTACACACTTCCAACTTTTGCTTCGAATGGCTTCATTTCTGTTTCCCACCTGTCTATCAACCAGAGAAGCCTTTTCTTGTTAAGGGAGAGGCTGCTCAACAGCCCCTGGATGGAACTCTGTTCCAATTCTTTCTTCATAATCAAAGAGAGACGACTTCTACTCCTTGTGGGCTTTAGGAAAAAGCTTCTTCCTTTTCCATAAGGAGAGTGGAGATGGCTCTGACTTCAGCCCCACTACGTGTGCGCGAATGTGGGGAAACAGTCTGAATGCAACCTATCTGCGACTGATGTGAGCAAAGCACAGGGAGGTGGCAACTGCACTTCCTCACCATCCAAGGAATGGCAGACACCTAAAAGCAATGTTGTTAACACAACCAGTGCCACAGAAACCACTGAAGTTTCTATTCCAGGCCTATTTCTCTGTTCTTTTCCAAGACAGGGTCTCGCTAAGTTGCCCAGGCTGGACCTGAACTTGGGATCCTTTGGCCTCAGCCTCCTGAGCCACTGGGGTCACAGGAGTATACCATCACACCTGGCTCCAGCACTGTTGCTTTAGGAAAGACCAGAACTTGACCCAATTCTAGGCACATGGTAGTGACAATTTAAATCTAAATGCTTCGCCTCACCTGTCCAGATGCCTTCCTTGTGAGATGAAAATAACTCTTCAATTTCTCAGAGAAACTCCCTGCTACATAGCTACCTTCAGTGTGAGAAAGCAGGAAAACTAAGAACACAGGTGCAAGTTTGCCTACTTCTGTATTGTAGTAAATACCAGAAAAAAAAATGGGAAAGAGTGAAGGGAACAAAGATCAAAACATGACATCCTTAAACACATCTTTTCACTCAATGTAGATTGTGAACCAGAAATGAAGGATTTCTCTTTTTTTTTTTTTGGCACTGGAGATTGAACTCAGGGGCACTCGACCACTGAGCCACATCCCCAGCCCTATTTTGTGTTTTATGTAGAGACAGGGTCTCACTGAGTTGCTTAGTGCCTCGCCGTTGCTGAGGCTAGCTTTGAATTCGCGATCCTCCTGGCTCAGCCTCCCTAAGTGCTGGGAGTACAAGCGTGAGCCACCGTGCCCGGCTCCTGTATCCCAATCTTGAGAAGACTCCCTCCTACTGACGAGGGAGTGCGCCTTTCCTCATAGGACACATGCTGAGACAGTGGGAGGGTCACAGGACAGGGTCACCTCTACCACCTACTGAAACACAGACCCAGAGTGATCCTCAAGGGCAGCAAAACCCAAAAGGTCTATACCCTCAGACCTCCTGCTGCTCATGTACAAGAACTGGAGCCTTCTACCTGGTTGTCAGCCTGTGGCCAGGTGCGAGGCACAGCCTCACTGGAGAACATGTGCCCAGTGAAGGAAAGGGCTGTCATATACACAGGAACCCCACAAGACAGACACCTTTGCTAAAAACACTCAATTTGAGTCTAAAGGCTTTATATCTAACTTCTAGTTTACAGAAAAAAATCCAGAAAAGACACAAAAATGAAAAAGGCAGATTCAGAACATGGGTGACTCCAGAGCTGCTGTCCAGACTAGCATGGCACAAGCCCGAGCAGGAAGTCTGTATACGGAGAGGATTTAGACACCGAGATGACCTAAGGGAGGCTACTGTGTTAGGTGTGAAGTGGTCAGTGATTATGTCCAGAATGCCTGTACACCGAGGAGATGCACACTTCAGGATTCAGGGTGTTAAATCATCGTATCTACAACTACCTTTCAACCAGTGCAGCCTGGAAACACTGGGAGGGTAGCAGGCAAGCAGGTCATTGAAGGGCTCCACTGCTCAGAGGCAGAGCCACCGCCCGCTTCTGGGCTCTCACCCCACTTCTCTGAAACGAGGGGCTCACTCAAGCCCACACTATCAAAGGCGTCCAGACGTCTGCCCTGGATTAAGTGGGGTGGGAGACAGGAAGCTCCTTACCACAGCGGGCCTTACGTTCTGCCCCAGGACTGTTAACATCAAGGTCTTTTTAAGAAGCTGGCCAAAAAAGTGGTCTGAAAATCATATGAGAAGGCACAGGAGGTGATGCTGACAGTAGCGGCAGGGTCATGTGCTCAGCGCTGACTCCCCAGCAGGCACCAGCACAGCAGCAGTGGTGGCCAACACGGAGCAGGCATTGCTCAAGGTCCAAGACCAGGCTGGACCCCTCGGGGCTCCTGAAAAAGGCAGACTGTGGCCAAAATCCCCCTTATCAGCCCAGAAGACGGAACACTGCGAGGGCTCCCACTCCTCCATAGGGGCTCCGCAGCACGGCTATACCCAGTTTGGAGCAGCACAGCCTCCCTGAGCCCACAGGAAGGCACTGCATGGGAAGGAGGAATCACTCAGGCCCACTGACAGACTGCGTCCCTCTCACCCACGATAGAAAGCAAACATGACGGTCAATGCGCAATGCAGGGTCCTCTAAGTGGCGTTTTCTTAGTGCGCAGTATAGACCAAAGCCCTCTTCTGGCCTCCTGGAAAGGATGGCAGACAGGAAACCAGCAGATACATGGTCTCCGGTGATTCAGGGATGAAACAGAATTGCTGAAGACAGAGCCATGTAACACACAGTACTCTGCGCCTGAGAAGTCATTCCCAGCAACCCAGAGACAGTGAGCAGCTCTGTGAAGCCAGCCATCTGGGTTTTCATTTTTGAGATGGGTCACACTATGTTACCCAGGGTGGTCTCAATCTCCCGAACTTAATCCTTCCTGCTTTGGCTTCCTAGGTAGCTGGGACTTCCTAGGTGCTCGTTACTACTCTTGCTCTGGCTTGGAATTCGTCCTGTCTTAACCACTTTAGATTTCTCTCTCTGGAGAACTCACCTAAAACTGTTAATTTACTCAATGTAACAAATGACTATTATTTAAAAATATTTTGTAAGTATTTAAGACATATTTCCTAGGCAGAGAGAAAATGCTGCAGATGGTGACCATCCCCAATCCCTCTGCAAGACAGGGAGACATGTTTCCTGTGCACTCTGCTTCCACCTGGACACGTGAAGTCCCACAGCAGTTATCCACGTGCTCCCAGTGGGAACCGAGACAGGGGCTTGTCATGGTGGAGACTGTGATGTGGAAGGTTCCCGCCCAAGTCTGGCAGCCCTTGGGCACCAGCAGCTGCTCCCTGGCCTCTGGCCCTGCTCACCTGACGTTGCCCCCTGCCTTCTGTATTCTCATCCGCTCCTCATACTGGGTCGGGTTGTGCTCTTTGCTGAGGCTCAGGGCTGCATGTCTTTGACTTTCCTCGTTATAGCGACACAGGATTGCCTGGCAAGATGGAGATCATGAGAGAATCCAGAGTTACCAGTTGAAGAGCAAGGTCAACACCGGCATTTCACGTTCAGCTACCTGCTGACAAAGGCAAGCTCACAGAATCAAGCATCCACAACTGTCAAACAGAAAATCCACGGAACTGCAGACCGCACCAAGCGCACTGCACCACTAAGCCACATCCCAGGCTGTTTGTTTTTTTCTTTTAATTTTGAGATGGGGTTTCACCAAGTTGCCAAGGCTGGCCCCACATTTGTGATCCTCCTGCTTCAACCTGCTGAGCATCCGGGATTCCTGGGGTGCCACCATGCCTGGCCCTGTTCAGTTTTGTTGCCCCTCTCCCAGCCGGCCCCTGCCCTCTTTCGGTCATCACAAAGTGACCTGCCACGCTCAGGAAGCCTCTTCAAGTGTGAAGCAAAGCAGTCAGGTGAGTAGCCTCCAGCTTTGGTTTCTGCTGGTGTAAACTTTGCTAGATGACCACAGCTGAACGCTATGGACACTGTCACCAAGGGAGGCACTGCCACTGTCACCAAAGGCAGGCTGTCAACAGTATCAAGGCCACAAACATAGCCCACAGTCTATGAAAGGCAAGGGCAAGGCACGCATTCTACACCTGGTTCTGTTCTCCTGCTTTGGTTGTACAGAGGATGCTGCTCAGGCTTGGGGCATAGGCCACACAGCTAGGACTCTAACTGGCATTTTTTGGTCCCATTGAACCCAGGGGTGCTTAACCACTGAGCCACACCCCCAGACCTTTTTATTTTACTTTTTGAGACAGGGTCTTGCTAAGTTACTGAGGCCAGCTTTGAACTTGTGATCCTCCTACCTCAGCCTCCTGAGCCACTGGGATCGTAGGCATGCGCCACCATGACCAGCTCAAAAAACCTTTTTGGCTGCTTTTTCTTCTGTTATTTGGAGCTACTTGATAGAAACACATGCATCCTAGAGACCGTCTAGCAAAGGGGCACAGGAACACAGCCTATCAGGCAGGGGCTGCCTCATTCCCTGCTGCACCCTACAGATAAGTAACCAGCCGAGAAGCGCCAGGGCAAAGGGTTTGAAGAGGCTGCCTGAATGTGGCAGGTCACTTTGTGACAACTGAAGGAACACAGGGGCCGGTGGGAGAGGGGCAATGAAACTGAACACAGGCCAGGCATGGCAGCTGCCTGTAATCCCAGTGATATGGGAGGCTGAGGCAGAGAACCCCAAGTTCAAGGCCAGCCCAGCCAACTTTGTGAGAACCTCGGAGAGGTTTGTAGCTCACTGGTACATGGCTTGCCTATCACAAGTGAGGCCCTGGGTTCAATTCCCAGTATTGCAAAAAAGAAACTAAACACAGGATCCTGACAGAGCAGGGAGGGACCGCAGCCAGCTCTCAGAGCTCTGCATCCATTCCCACCCTGCAGCCAGGTGGACCAGCTTAGTGGCTGAGCAGAGCCTCACCTGGTACTTCTTAGCTACAACTTCAAGGTATTCTAAAATCACAAGGACTTTAGAGATGCAGGGTTAATACTTTCCATTCATTACCATCTGAGGTCAGAGAAATATTTAAGGATTTGCAAACAGATGAAATTCTGAACCACAGTATCACAGTACGATGCCCACATGCCCACAGGAGGGAGGGAGAAAAGATAGAACAGTGCAAGAGCAGAACTGCTGTGGGGCACAAGTGTTCCCAGAGAACACTGCCTCTGCTTTAGCTGCTGGTCCCTGCTCAGGAGTCACACTGTGGCAGGGTCTGCTGCAGCAACCCCACCAGAAGGTCCCACCCGGCCACTGCCACTTTGAACTCACTCAGCCAGTGCTTCCTAAGGGCCCCCGTAAGACGTGGGTGGCTGAGAGCCACATACCCGACTATCTCCAAGGTTGGCGATGTACAGAATGTTGTCTACAGCCAGGACACACGTGGCAGTGGACCCGTCCTTCCAGGCAGGCTTCCTGTAGAGACATTAGAAATGCCGTCACCACCACAGGCAAGCACCTGGAGACCAAGCTCTAGGGCAGAAATGAGAAGTTGCTCAGACTCTTAAGTGACCATTTCCGTGATACTCACTGCATGGTTTGAACAGGGGTAGTGTCCCCCAAATGCCCACGTCAAAGGCTTGACCCAGAGTGGCACCACTGGGGTACATGGATCTTTACATGGTGGGCCAGTGTGTTGCTGCAGGTATTCCCTTGAAGGGACTGTCAAAGTGTGCCCCTGAAGGGGCTGCTGCTCCTCCTCCTTGCTTCCTGGTCCCAGATGTCAGCACTCACTCTGATGTCTTCCTACTGTGATGTGCTGCTCTGGCCAGAACTGTGAGCTAAAACAGAACTCTTTACTTCATAAGCAGCCTGTGTCAGGCATTTCATTATTGGATACAAAACTGACTATGGGATACAAAACACCTGCTTTTTCTGTTTCAAGTTTATTTATTTATTTATTTATTTTAGTTGTAGGCGGACAGAATATCTTTATTTTATTTTTACGTGGTGCTGAGGATCGAACCCAGTGCCTCATGCATGCTAGGCGAGCACACTACCACTGCGCCACAACCCCAGCCCATCAATTTATTTAAGGGCTTACTCAGTGCTGGGCACTTTTCGGACACGAGTGCTAGTATCAGTCTGTATCGGAAGACCTGAAGCACGCTTGGGAAAACACAGTGGCCCCGTTCTTCTGCACTGTTACACTTACTGGCTTGAAGCCTGTTTAAGGAACTCCTCATCGGTATGCTTGAAGGTGTCCAAAAGGCATCTCTTCACAGTCTTCTCCACACTGATCACGTCTCCTGTCACAGAGGGCCCAAGAAAGCGACCACCTCTCAAGGAGGGAACACCATCCCCACTCTGCTCATACTGGCTTCATCTGTGTGCACATTGACTGACACTCTCCCCTAATCAAGAGCCACCTCCACCTCCTCACCTATGGAATGGTGCCACCTGACACCCTTAAAGTTCAAGACACAAGGAGGGCACTCAGCCATGCAGCACCACCACTCCCCAGGTGGCCTCAGCATCCCACTCTGTCTTCAACACACTTTTTTTTTTGGTACTGAGGGTTGAACCCAGGGGTGCTTAACCACTGAGCCACATCCCCAACCCCTTTTTATATTTTATGTAGAGACAGGGTCTTGCTGAGTTGCTTAGTGCCTCGCTAAATTGCTGAGACTGGCTTTGAACTTGTGATCTTCCTGTCTCAGCCTCCTGCACTGCTGGGATCATAGGTGTGGCCATCGTATCCCACTTTTTTTTTTTTTTTTAATATTTTTTAGTCATCAAGGAACTTTTATTATTTATTTATTTATATGTGGTGCTGAGAATCGAACACATGCCAGGCAAGTGCTCTACCACTGAGCCACAACCCAGCCCCCACTCTTAATTTTAAGAGTCATTAATCACTTTCTGCCAAAGCAAAACAGCGTACCAACTGACCCACACAGTCACCCACAGATATCAAAATCCAAATGAACCCTCATTTAGTTTTTACTCTCACCTTTAGGAAATTTCCTGATTAAGTTTTGATGCAAATTCTGTGCAGCAAATTTTGAGGCTCGAATTCCTCCATGTCCATCAAAAACAGCAAAATATGAAACCCGATTGCTGGAAAAACAAACTGAGAATGAGTGGAGTTCTCACTGCAGAGACTGCACCTTCTCAGTGAAGCTTCACATCTGGTCTCCAACAGTGAGCACAAAGACACAGGAAGTCAGGCACTGCAGGGGAATGGGTGAAAACGGTACCAAGACTAGCATCTAAGTAACCCACAGCATTGTAGTTAAATGTTAAAAACCCACATTTGTTTCAAAACATCAAGATCTGTTAACTGACGAAATTATATTACCAGTGAAATTAAAACTCAGAACTTCTTTCCTATTTAACTTGGACTTGGTTTTCTTTCTCTTTTCTTCTTCTGTGGTGCTAGGCATCAAACCCAGGGCCACGCACATGCTAGGCACACACTCCACCACTGAGCCACATCCCCAACCCCAGGCTTGGTTTTATTTTTTTGTGGTGCTGGGGATTGAACCTATGGCCTTATGCATGTGAGGAAAGCACTCTACCAACTGAGCTATATCCCCAGCCCCAGGCATTTTAAACATCAACACACAAATTGTTACTGATCCATGGATCCAATAGTGAAAAATGTGTATAAGAGCTGGGAAGAGCCAGGTGTGAGGCCAGCCTGGGCAACTTAGCAAGGCTATCTCCAGATAAAAATAAAAGGTCAGTACGGTGTCACAAGCCTGTAATCCCAGCACTTTGAGAAGCTGAGACAGGAGAATCACGAGTTCAAAGCCAGCCTCAGCAAGGGCGAGGTGCTAAGCAACTCAGTGAGACCCTGTCTCTACATAAAACACAAAATAGGGCTGGGGACGTGGCTCAGTGGTTGAGTGTCCCTGAGTTCAATTCCTGGCACCAAAATAAATAAATAAATAAATAGATAGATAGATAAATAAATAAGTAAGGGCCGGGCATGCACCCCTGGTTTCAATCCCAGTGGGAGTCTGGGGGGAACTGAGAGAAATTCCAGAATTATTATAAAATATTTTTAATATCTAACTTTAAAAAAGCCTATCTTACTAGTATTATTCCTACTCCCCTTTCAAGTTTTACCAAAACCCCTACATATGTGGAATACAAGGAATCAAGAAAACTGTCAAAGAGAGAACAAAATGCCCATGAGGGCTGGGGCCGGGGCCGGGGCTCAGCGGCAGAGCGTTTGCCCAGCGTGGGTGAGGCACTGGGTTCGATCCTTAGCACCGCATACATAAATAAGCAAATAAAATAAAGGCATGCTGTTCATCTATAACTACAAAACTTTTCTTTCTTTTTTTGGTACTGGAGATTGATCTCAGGGGCACTCGACCACTGAACCACATCCCCAGCCCTATTTTGTGTTTTATGTAGAGACAGGGTCTCACTGAGTTGCTTAGCACCTCACCATTGCTGAGGCTGGCTTTGAACTCGCGATCCTCCTGCCTCAGCCTCCCTAAGTGCTGGGATCACAGGCTTGAGCCACCGCACTCGGCTACAAAAAAATTTTTTTCAATGCCCATGAGAAATGCCGCCTGCCTATGCACCACTCCTCTCCCCGCTCTTGGGTTCTGTTTCTGTTCAGGAACATGAGCCACGAGAAACAGGCCTTGTCTGGCTCACAGCTAGGAACTGCCGCCACACAGCTGGCGTTCTCTGGGTGGCAGGGCTAGTGAGGTCTGACTGGTGTCCCCACGGTCTTCCTTCCTGAGGAAGGAGCGGGGCCCCACAGGTCCCCCTGAAGCAGTCCTGCATGCTCCCAGGCACACCATAACCTAGGTGAGCAGTGGCGGCCAGCGTGCGCCTGGCCTGTGCCCCTGACAGCGGCCCTGCAGCAGACATCCCCTTGCCTTCACCACCGGGCCTCAGCTCTGGACCAAGGCCCAGCGTGCCATGTGCTGACGGCCACCTGGTGTTAGTCAAAGTATGACGTGCACACATCAGGTAGGTCTGGACTATGGCAATCACACACGTAACAGAGTTGTGATTATTCCACACACACCATTATACATGTAGTGTAACGTCTGTTAATGGCCCCTTGTTTCTGACCTTCTGGTTGCTTTGTCTCTGTGCCTGAGAGCTTATCAGAAGGCTTCTGCAGGAAAAGTCTGTCTTTCTTCTCCTCAATGTCATTTGGTCTTTCTGGGTCCTGGTTATCGGTACTGCCTTTCTCTGATCCTATTCAAACTTGAATTAGCAGCTCCCAACTCTGCCCTCCCCAAGCTGCTCAGCTCCTGGTAAGAATGACACACCTGAGGCCCACGGCGTGGAGTCACTCCCACTTAGTGGCACCTGGCTGCAGCCCTGCTGACGTTTCAGCCTGGGCGATTGAGGGCTGGCCTGTGCCTGTAAATGTTCACCAGCACCCTGGTCTCTGCTCCCCAGAGGCCAGTAGCCACCTCCTCTCCCGACCCTGACAACAAAAATGTCCCAAGACAGACATATGCCCCAGGAGCAACACAACCCAGCGAGGGAGCTCTGCTAGAGAAGTAAGCAAGTCAATCACACGTCACAAAGAAAGTAGACACAGTCCAAGATGCCAGGCAGAACAGGACAGCTTCACAGGAGCAGGCTTGCTGGAGCACGGCACTCACATGAGGGAGGACGGGGGCCTGCACTCCTCAGTGATGTCATTCAGGATGACGTGAGCGTCCTGCATCTCCTCCCTCTCACCCTTCCGTTCAGCCACATAGCCTTTCAGACCAAAGATCACTGAAGAGGCTGGGGAAGAGAACAAAAAGCCAATACAAAACTGTGCTCTGCCTTCTGGAAGCCCCGTCCCAGAGCAATGAGAGGAGCCTCGCCTGCTTCACTCCGCAGAGCCCCAAAGACACCACAAGCCAACGGCGTCCCTCAAGACTGCTCCCCAGCTGCAAGACTTAACCACAACCAGAGCACTGTTGGCCAGGCTGGGCTGAGAGGCTGCACATGGGGCAGGGACAGGGGAGGATGGCCAGTGAGCACAGATGCTGTCCGCCTAAGGAGGCACATCAGGTCAAGGGAAGTACTGCTATGCTGCAGAGGCAGGGCCACGCCAGGGAGCGGACCCCATGCAAATCCAGCCTTGTGACAATTTAATGGGGACACAAAAACTCCCAGTTTGGAAAAGCTGTAGAGTACATCCCAAATGCCTCGTTAAGAGACCCTGAAGACATGTACCTCCCAGCGAGGCTGGTGAAGAATGTCAGTGAATGGCAAGACAGCTGCTTTGGCTTTAACGAGGACACAAAGGAGAGAAAAGGCTTCCAGAGGCACAGAATCTGGTTACCTTAAAGGCTAGGCTGGCTTAAGCTCACTGTGTGCCACCTGGAGCCAGGTAACTAACAAAACCAGAACTGAGAAGAGCCATCCTCTGAGAAGCTGCAGGCCAAGCTGAGGCCGCCCCATGTGCTTCCGCGTGTACTCTCCCAGCTCTGACTGCGGACAGGTATGCCGAGGACAGGGCAGCGGGACAGGAAATGAAAGCCCACAGCTACTTCCCATTAGCCAAAGCTAATAAATAGCTGTAAACAAAGACTGGGATCAGAAGGAGCCTGGGTGGCCAACAAAACTAGCCACGCAAGGCAGAAGACTAAAACGGAACCACCAGCGCTTCTAACTCCTGGGAACAAACATGGTTCCCATTGACCTAAGGCAGGGCCCAAGGAGAAAAAACAGTGGTCATCCTGGAGCTGCCCACAGAAGGCAGCCCTCCCCTCTCCTCAAGTGCACAGGTAGAAGGAAGCGTTCTATCTAGAAAGCCGAGACGGGTTTTGCTGTGGGCTAGTTTAAAAGATGAAGTCTAATACATTTGTTTTCAAACTGTCTGAAAACCTTTACAAACTTTCTTTTCCACAAGCTCTTCATTGCCATTCTTCTCCTCCTCGGAGGTTTTCCTCTTTGCTCCTTTTCCTTCATTCTGTACAGTCTGGGAAATTGACACGGCAGGAGAACCTGGAAATACAGCAAAAGCCAGACAGAAACAGAGCTGTAGACCATCAGAAAGTCATCAGTAGATGGGGCTCCACCCCACCCTAGAGACAGTGACCTTTAAGTGAGGACTAGCAGAAGTGGGTAGGCCCAAGGCTTCAAGGAGCTGCAGCGCACAGGCAGTGCTGTGGACCCACAATGGAGAACACTGAGCAACACGCAGGCCCCGAATCACCCTGGCCCTGAAAGAGGCTGTACATGAGACTTCTCAGTAGCAAAAATGCACATATTCTTGTCCTGCAGCATACATGTTTTACACCCACAGACCCTTATTGATAAATAGGGATTTCCAAACCTGTAAATACACTGCCACATCCTGAATCAGCTCACAGAGTAACATGCCCGAAACCCGCACTACAAGGCAAAAGGCCACCTTTCCCGCTGAGATAGACAGACCTGCACTTGAAGCCACACCTAAGGGCCCTGCCCATGTGCTGGGAATGAGGGACACCTAGGGTCAGAGACGTGTGCCTTGAGGTAAGTACTTAACCTTCTAGCCTCAGTCTCCTCATCCACCACCTGGCTAAGAACTCTGTCCCCTTAGAGGGCTGTTTGGAAATGAATGGGGACAAGGTACATGAGCCATCTGTCAGGGTGCCTGCTATACCAAATGTCCAACACATACAAGTGCTGTCCAAAGAAACGGTCTGCCTTTAGGTCTGAAGGTGTGCAACCATTTATTCTGCATACTCTTTACCAGATATTCGAATGCTGAGGAAAAATAAAGACACCCTTAGCTGGGTGTGGTGGTGCACACCTATAATCCCAGCTACTCAGGAGGCCGAGGCAGAAGGATCATAAGTTTGAAGCCAGCTTCAGCTACTTAGTGAGACCATGTCAAAATAAAATTTAAAAAGGGCTGGGGATGTAGCTCAGTGGCAGAGCACTTGCCTACCATGTGAGGCCCAGGGTTCCATCCCTAGCACCACAAAAAAGAAAAAGAGACCCTTTTTCAGGGTGCATTTCATGGCCTTGCATGTAGTCAATTTTCATAAACGGTTCTTGCCTGCTTGAGAAGAATGTGGTTTTCTCAAGAAATCCAAAATATTTGATACAAAAGTCTCTCTCCAAAAAATCAGGCTGTTAATAGTGGTGTTAAATCTAGTAATAGTTTATTTACCTCCTAATTTATTCTTTTGTTTGTTTACTAGTTCACTGTCTTGCTCTATGAACAGCTGAGAGACGGTGAAGCAGACTCCTAAGCCCGCAGAGAGCTTTGCTCCGCAGACCCACTCTCACCATAGGCGAGAACACTGTCTTCATTGGGAGCTGCCAGGCTAAATACTATAGGCATAAAGTAACTTTTTGGTATTAGTCTACAGTCCTGAAAATTCAAGAATTCTTATGTAAGAACAGTGTAACATTGTCCTAAAATATAGAGTATACTTCCTAGACTGATCCCGCTGACTTCATGATGTTAATACCAAAACCAAAACAAAACAAAAAAGCTATTTTATTTCTTTTTTAAATATTTATTTATTTTTTTAGTTGTAGGTGGACAGAATATTTGTTTGTATGTGGTGCTGAGGATCGAACCCACTGCCTCACGCGTGCTAGGCAAGCACGCTACCACTGCGCCACAATCCCAGCCCCCAAAAAAGCTATTTTAAAAAGTGGTCAGTTGACGCTGACAACAAAGGCAAGGTCACCAAGGTGGTCACCGCACGTGGAGCAGGCCTGTGCCTCCAACCCCAGCCGAGGTGACTGCACGTGCAGCAGGCTCCTGTGCCTTCAACCTCAACCCACCCCAGCAGCCCCAGCTGGGCTCCTGGAGAGGCGGAGACCTGAGTCTGTGGTAGCGACAGCATGATGGAATTGCTCTCTCTTCCCTTCTACTTAACAGGGACACAGGAAACAGGGTTGGGAGTGGGCGGAGACAGTGCCAACAGGCCTGACACACCTGGGTCTGTCAGGAATGTAAGCAAACCAGAGTAAAGATGACAAGAAGTCTGTAACAGGTTAACAGCTAAGTTCAGAGTCAACTGCCGCACTCTTAGAGTGAGCTCCAGCAGGCGGGACCCCACGTGACGTGCACCGAAGCACCCAGTCTCTGCTCCCACGTGAAGGGGCCTGTGTGCTCTGGCACGCTTGGTGCCCCACTGGGCACCCTGCCATCCCACACCCACACAAGCCTACACAGGACACCCACCAGCACATGGGAGCCCGCTGCCACCCTTACCTGACTCGCCACTGCCGGCAGGTGGGAGATCATCAAAGAGCAAAGGTCCCCCTGGTCCTGAAACACAGCAAAACACTCCATGAGCTCACATAGGAGGATAGGGCCTGAATCTCAGAATCCATCCCACCAGGACACTATGTAGGTCACTGAAATAAACTCAAAACTCTCGTGTCAATCCAGTGGCAACTCACTGCAACAAATAACATCTTGAACCTATTTTAAAGTCCTATCATTTCAAAGGAAATACAAATTCTGCCTTAAAAAGTTGAACTTTTTCAGCTAGTAAAATAACCACTCAAACGACCCAGAGGAAACTGCGATGTTTTAATGCAGTACTTCTCCGGGCTGGCGACTAGCAGATAGTTCTGCCTTACCTGATGCCATGGATTCAAAACTTAAGACAGTCCAACACCTAAAACATCTGTGTGTTGAAAATGGGGGAAAGGGAAAAAGATTGAGACAACTACAATCCCAGGATGAGTAGAGACGTTGACACACACCTGGGAGAGCCTGAAGACTGTACCTGAGTCAGTACTGCTGGCCGCAGGGAGGTCCTCAAAGAGCACGGATCCCTTCTGAGCTTCCTTCCCTGAAACACAGAACACCTGTTTATCCAGGATGGACTTCCAAAGGGGAAGGCTGTGTGCTCTCCCCTGCTCTGAAACAAGTTTAAATTTCCTCCTTTCTGTTTAACAAAACTTTTTAAAAAAATACTTCCTGGACTGACCCAGGTGCAGTGGCGCACGCCTGTAATCCCAGCACTGTGGGAGGCTGAGACAGGAGAATTGCAAGTTCAAAGCCAGCCTCAGCAAGGGTGAGGCCCTAAGCAACTCAGTGAGACCCTGTCTCTACATAAAACACAAAATAGGGCTGCGGATGGGGCTCAGTGGTCGAGTACCTCTGAGTTCAATCCCCAGTACCAAAAAAAACCCAAAACTTCCTAGACTGCTGTTTAAATATGGAGCTTTGTTTCCAGCAGTTACAGCCAACATAAAAGCAATGAATGATACCCCAGTGGACACTTTAAGGCCACTAGGTAATTGAGGAAAACAAGGCTTTTCCCCGGATAATGTCATTATTAAAAGTATCAAGTACTTAAAATGCCTTCTCTAAAGAAGAATCCTGGGAAGAAAAAAACTGATTTTAGACCAAAACAACAACTTGAGTACCTCAAGACAGAACTTCAGAAACAGGGAGCCTTCTAAGACTCCATGTAGTAACAACCGTATCGTGATAAGACTGCAACAGAAGAAAATCCCTGCAACTTGGGGCCATCAGCCCCAACACAGTCCTCAAGTCAATAAACATTTACGGAGAAGCCGAGGCATTTCAGACAGTGGAAGACAACTGGCCTCAGGAGAAGCCAGCAAACTTTTATCTGAGCTCTGAAAATTTACACTCCAGAAGTATACGTCTTAAATTTTCATGCCCCATTATCCCTATCCACATAAAAGTTAACTGCCACTCCTGACTCTCCAGCTTTTCTCCAAAATTCTATTTAAACAATTACATATGTGAACTGGCACGTGAAAATGTGGGGGAAAACAAAGGGCACAAGATGCAAGGAAAATAGTTCCTCCATCCTCAGTCTCACTTTCCAGTTTCACTGAGGTCAAACACAGTCCATATGATTAAATGAAAAATTACAGAAGTAATGAATTCCTGTTTTCAATTGTGCACTGTTCTGAGTAGAAGAATGAAATCTTATGCCACCCTGCTCTTTCCTACAGGGGCTATGACTTATCCCTTTATCCAGTGTACCCATGGTCTATATGCTACCTGCCTATGAGTTACTTAGTGGCGATTACCACATAGTAGCCATCCTGGTTATCAAACGACTGCTGCAGTATCACACTGCTTGTTTAAGTAACCCTTATTCTACTTAATATTGTCTCCAACGCACAAACTTTTATTACAATTTATTGTTAAAACTGTTTTATTTTTAGTTGTCAATTTCTTACTATGCCTAATTTATAAATTCAACTGTATCGTAGGTACATATCTATAGGGAAAAACAATATACACAGGTTCAGGACCACCTGAGGTTTCAAGCATCTACATACCCCCTGGATAAGAGGGCCCTACTATACAGCACACTGAGCTCCTATGAAGTTTACGATGCTGACCAAACACACAGGGTTTGTCTTGCTGTTGTTTCTTTTCTTTTTTTTTTTTTTGGTACCAGGGATTGACCCCAGGGGCACTCAACCACTGAGCCACATCCCCAGCCCTATTTTGTGTTTTATGTAGAGACAGGGTCTGAGTTGCTTAGCACCTTGCTGTGCTGAGGCTGGCTTTGAACTCGTGATCCTCCTGCCTCAGCCTCCCAAAGTGCTGGGATTACAGGCATGCACCACTGCACCCAGCTTGTGTTCTTAATTTTCACAGATGAATTACAAAAACACACTCATTTAAAACCGATACACTCTAAGCTTATATCATTCAAGGTGTTCATCATATTGTCTTTTTGCCTCCAGATAGAAATCAACTGAATGCCAATTCTTTTTTTTTTTTTTTAATTTTTTTTTTTCAGTTGTCCATGGACACAATGCCTTTACTTATTTACTTTTATGTGGTGCTGAGGATCAAACCCAGTGCCTCACAGGTGCTAGGCAAGCACTCTACCACTAAGCCACAATCCCAGCTCAATTCTCTTTTCAAAAACATTTTTTTTAGATGTTGATGGATCTTTATTTTATTCATTTATATGTGGTGCTGAGGATCAAACACAGTGCCTCACGCACGCTAGGCAAGCGCTCTACCACTAAGCTACAGCCCCAGCCCTTCAATTCTCTTTTAAAAACAAAAATCCAAATTAAAATTTTCTAAACTCCAAGGAAGGAAAATTTTCCAGGGGTCTTTAGGTTCTAAGTATCTGAGTACATTAAGAAATCCCTTAATTAACAAAAAGTAACTCTCTTGCTTTATACTCCTTATAAATGGAAAAACATATCCATCCCTCAGGATTATCCTAAACTGAAAAGCTGCAAATACTTTCATTTTTCTCACAAGTGACATAAGGGTGAGAGAGGGAGGAAGTCCAGTGGCCCCTGGCACCGCTGGATCACTGGTTGCAGGACCACTTGCAGATGCTCAAGTCCCTCACATAACAGGCACCGTATCTGCATGGGACCTCTGGACACCCTCCTGTTTATGCTAAGTCACCTTGAGGATACCTAGGTACCTAATATAACTTAAATGCTATGTAAGTAGTTGTATTGTTTAGGGGAGAAGAACCAAAGAAAAGTCTATACATTTTCAGTACAGATGAAATAAAATTTTTTTTTTTCCAAATTCTTCCCAGAATGACCTCCAGTTTAGTGATGGCCTGGCTTCTCCTTTGGCTTCAGCACCATCCCAGAGAATTTCCATCACCTTCTTTCTCATTCTAGAATATTTTGAGAGATACTTTGGTTAAACACAGTGAGATCACCTTACATTCTATATGCTCCAACTGAGCAAGGCTTACAAAAATGGTAACACTTATTTTGTGTATGGCATGGCACTGAAATCCCCAAGTATTAGAACTCATTTAACCCTTACAATAATCTTTTTTTTTTAAATATTTTTTTAGTTGCAGATGGACACAATATCTTTATTTTATTTCTTTGTATGTGGTGCTGAGGATCGAACCCAGGGCCTCATGCTTGTGAGGTAAGCACTCTACCACTGAGCCATAATCCCAGCCCCCCTTACAATAATCTTATAAGATAGGCACTGTTAGTATTTACTGATGAGAAAACTGAGGTCAAATACCTGCCTAATATCAGTGAGCCATGAGGGGGGCGGATTCAAACCCATGCTCTTAATATGATGCCGTTACACGCCAGAACCTTTCTAGGGACTGTACAAAGATCCTCTCATCTTACCCGTGCAACAATCCAAAATGATAATCTGGAGGCTCTACAAAATCTTTTGTATCATCAAGATAATCAAACCAGCCAGCCATGGTGGTACATGCCTGCAATCCCAGCAGCTCACGAGGCTGAAGGAGGAGAATTTCGAGTTCAAAGCCAGCCTCAGCAACTTAGGGAGGCCCTAAGCAACTCAGTAAGACCCTGTCTCTGAATAAAATATAAAAAAGGGCTGGGGATGTGGCCCAGTGGTTAAGCACCCCTGGGTTCAATCCCAGGTACCAAAAATAAACAAAAAAAATAGATCAAACCAGAAGTTAGCATCTGTATTATTTAAAAGAAATAATAATAAGGAAAAAAAATAGATCTGTAGGTTACAGATACATAAAGGGAACTTCTGATTAGCCAAAACCTTACATTCTACTTTGGATACACAGAATTGGGGAATGCTGTCATTGCACAAAACGTGACCTTGTCCCAAAACTTTGGAAGAGCATCCCCCACATCTAAATATAACAACCCGGGGCTGGGGCTGTAGCTCAGTGGTAGAGCGCTTGCCTCGCATGCGTGATTCACTGGGTTCGATCCTCAGCACCACATAAAAATAAATAAAATAAAGATATTGCATCCATCTATAATTAAAAAAAAATTTAAAAAAATATAACAACCCTAATAAAGAATGAAACAAACTGAAAGTTCTTTTCATTATAATTAATCTCATCTCTCTTTTGTTATCTACGTTCTGAAGCTAAGTCTACTGGAAGTTATACATGACTGCTAAGCAAAATACTCCAGGGTTGATTATATTCAAGTTAGCTAATGGTTGGTGTATACAAAAAAATAGAGATTTTTAAAAATTTGCCTAAATTGTTTTTTTTTTTAATTTTTTTTTTAGTTGTAGATGGACACAATGTCTTTATTTTATTGCTTTATATGTGGTGCTGAGGATCGAACCCAGGGCCTCACACATGCGAGGCAAGCGCTCTACCACTGAGCCACAATCCCAGTCCCTAAATTGGTTTTTTTAATGTTTGAATTTTATTTCTAATGACAAAATGCAACACAAGTGTGTTTCCTAAATATCACAGAGGTACTACCAAAAAGAAAAAAATAAAAAAAAAGTGGGGAGCGAGGGCCTGGCTCCACCACAAGCCTCGCCACAGCAACACCTCAGCCTCACTTCCCACTTGTGTGTCCAGACTCCACATCTATCTCTCAGGTGACCCATCAGGGAATGCCCTGGCAGCCAGCACACCTGTACCTCACTCACTCTGGCAGCTCATGCTATTCCACACTGGCAAGCAACTATATCCCTGTCAAGTTCCCTTACTGATGGGCATCTGGGCTGCTTCTAGTTCTTCACTGGACAATGCCACGACAGGGCCAGGTAACGTGATGTATGCCTGTGTTCCAGCTACCTAGGAGGCTGAAGCAGGAGGATCACAGTTTCAGGCCAGTCTGAACAATGTAGTGAGACCATGTCTCAAAATTTTAAAATAGGGGTGGGGATGCAACTCGGTGGTCAAGTTCTTGCACAGCATGTGAAGGGCACTGGGTTCAATTCCCAATACAGTGGGGGGAAAGGCCACACAACAATGTTACACATATAAACTTAATCTGGTAATCTGCTGGTCAAAGGGTATGAAGGAATTTAACCAAGGGGTGCTCTACCATTGAGCTACATCCCCCTTTTTTTTGTTTTAGTACTGGAGATTGAACTCAGGGGCACTAGACCACTGAGCCACATCCCCAGCCCTATTCTGTGTTTTATGTAGAGACAGGGTCTCACTGAGTTGCTTAGAGCCTCGCCATTGCTGAGGCTGGCTTTGAACTCGCAATCCTCCT
Organism: Geosciurus inauris; assembly: GCA_004024805.1. Classification (NCBI taxonomy): domain Eukaryota; kingdom Metazoa; phylum Chordata; class Mammalia; order Rodentia; family Sciuridae; genus Geosciurus; species Geosciurus inauris. The sequence continues at coordinate 81,516 of PVHX01007616.1, forward strand.
GTCTCAGCCTCCCTAAGTGCTGGGATTACAGGCTTGCGCCACCGCGCCCAGCTGGCCCCAGATCCTTTTTATTTTTAATTTTGCGATAGGGTCTTACTAAGTTGCTGAAGCTGGCCTTGAACTTGTGATCCTTCCACCTCAGCCTCCTCAGTGACTCAAATTATAGGCATGTGCCACCATGCCTGGTCCAGTAGTTTGACAGACACCAAAATGTGTCTCCAAAAAGTTGCAGTAACTTCCACTCCCAGTATACATTTTATGGGAAAGTCCATTTACCAACACCTCCACAAATGCTACCAATTTTTGCTAAGCAAAAAATATACCGTATCAGTGATTTGACCTCCCCTTCCTCAGTGCCCAGGGATACAGCACTCCTGTATGAACAGGGCATGTCCTGACTGTTTTTGTAATGGGCTATCTTTCTTTAATTCTTTTTCTTCTTAAGCATTTCACTTATTGAATGCATTGACTTTGTAATGTATACTGCAGTTATTTTGAGTTTGCCTTTTGCCTTTGTGGTATCTTCTGTTCTGCAAAAATTTTAACTTCATATAGTCAAATCCATTTTTAATTTTTTATAACTGGAATTTTTTTCTTACTTTCCCTGCAGTTTTACAATTGGTGTGTTTTATTCTAATATCTTCACCTCTATGTTTATATATCCAATTATTTTAAAGAAATATTTTTAAGATGGTCTGCCAAGCAAATGTAGTCCTTCAGATGACCCTCAGTTTTGTTTTGGGGACTGGGGATGGAACCCAGGGCCTCAGTATGCTGAATGTATGCTCTACCACTGAGCTACACTCCTAGCCTGACCATCAGATTTAAACTTGCTGGTGTAACAAGAGTCAACCTCTCTCCCTATAAAACTGAGTTATTGCCAAAGCAACTTTAAGTCAATTTAATTTTTATGAGTATGGCACAGAAAAATTTTATTTCTGTCTCACATAAACATCCTTCTTTTAGGTAACAGATCAAGTTTTAAAAAACTTGATTTACTGAGCAATCAAAACCTGTTAAGTGCAGGGATGAAAACTATTAATTTAGTGCACTATCTGAAAATGGTGAACTCTTTCTACATTTTTTCCAGATCATTAAAACTTAAGTTTTGTAGGTAGAAATATTAGAAGAGATATTGAAAACCAAAATCAAAAGAACAGAACATATTTGGTGTGACCTGAGCAGGGTGTTACATTCTAACATGTGCAAAGTACTCTGGCTCCATCTTGCACCACACACTTTCACCCACACCATAACAGAAGTCGTCACTCCTGGGCTGGGGTTGTGGCTCAGTGGCAGAGTGCTTGTTCCATGAACAACTAAGAAAAAAATTTTTTTTAAAAAAGGTGTCACCCCCTTTTACAGATGCAGGAACAGCCACAGAAAGCACAGGGTTAGTAAGCGAAAAGTAGGATCTGAAACCAGTCTGATCACGCCTCCCAAACATTACTTCTGGGGACTGTTAAAATAACCAGGTCTTTCAAGTTGCCTGCATCACCCACTGATCAGGTGTAAGGTCATGAAACAGTTCAGCCTCATCCTCCACCCACATTAGCAGTCTATATGATTTACTGAAACAAAGTATGGTTTCTAATTAACTTATCTTGAAAACCAAGTGGCACAGAAAAATCTGATTCTGTTCTCAAATGATTTTTCAACCTGTCAAATCTCATTTTTTGGTTTTAACTCTGTTAAGATACTGGGTCCCAATTCCGTCACTCACTTTAGAACTTATCCCCCAGCTTCCTACCATCTATGAATTCTGAAAGTGTGACTTCTTGGTTTTAAAGCTCTTTGTAAAAATAGCCACAGATGTTGTGACAGCGTCAGTGTTCTGGCAGGACGGGAGCACTTCACTAATGCACTCCCAGGGAAGGGACTGAAGCCCCTCTGCCACCCTAGCTCAGGTCTAGAAGCTGAATTCGGAATAAATCGTGGCAGGACGTGCCCTCCTCCCTGCATCTGACGACAGGCTGCTAAGTGACAACTTGGAAGACTTGGAGTTGTCAGGTTTTGTGTCACATCACCGGGCCTTCCTCTGAGAGCAGACCCAAACTAAGTAGCAGAGGCTAGAAAGGGTCACAGCTTGACAGCCACACCTATGCATCCGAACTCTGTCCCCAACACATTCGGACACAAATCACACTCCACTGACACGCAAAGACTGCCTGCCAGGCCAGGCTGTGCCACAACTCCGACTGCAGTCGTCCTGCGAACCGATGGCCGCGTCCAGCTCACGGTCGCAGGACAGTTACTTAGACGCTACTCCACCGCCAGGGGGGCCGCGGGGCAGGCGACGGTGCGGTGCCACCAGCGAGCGCGGGCGCAGACAGCTCGACCAGAAGCGGCCGTCGAGGGGCGGCGGGGAGCGGCCGGGAGCAGGCCGAGGGCGGAGCCGCCCCGGCCCGCACGCCCCGCACCGCAGGCCCCGCTCCGCGAGGCTGCCCGCCGCTTCCCCCGCCGCCATTCGCGTCCACGACAGCGCCCTGCGCTCGGGGAACCGGGGTCCGCGCGCCCGGGGCCCGGGGTGCAGGAGCGCGAGCGCGCCGCGCGGGCCCGGGCCCGGCCCCCGACGCGGGCAGGCGGCCAGGCCCTGCGCTCCGCCGGGCGGCGCGGGACAACAAAGGCGCGGCCTCCGCCCCCGCAGCCCCGGCGCGCCGGACGCGGGCGATGCGGCTCCGCCGGGCGCGTCCGCCGCGCCACACCAGCCCGGGCGGCCGCGGGCGTCGCGCGGGGCAGCGGGCGGGGCGGGCAGGCGCGGCCTCCGCCGGGGCAGCGGCGCCGTCCCTTCTGCGCAGCGAAGATGGCGCAGGCGCGCCGGCCGCTCCGCGGGGTCGGCGGTCGGGGAGGCCGTGCAGCCCCCCTCGGCCGCCGCCGCCCTCCCGCGCCGCGCCGCTTACCGGCAGCCGGGCGCGGCGAGCGCTCTGGCTCGGGTAGGTCCCCGAAGAGGTCCATGGCGGAGGCTGGCGGCGGCGGACGCGCAGCCCGAGCAGCGGCCGCGCTCCACACCCGGGCGGCGGCGGCGCCGTCAGTCACCCGGCCGCGGCGCGGGGCCCCACCAATTGGCGCGCGGCGCGGCCGGCCGCCCCAGAGTGCCGCGCGCGGGGGGGGCGGGGCACCGCGGTGAGGGGCGGGGCGTCCCGCGCGCAGGCGCACTGCGTAGGACCCCCGCCGAGCTAGGCCCGACGGGCGGGCGGCGGCGGCGTGAGGCTCTGTTGCTTCCCACTGGCGTGGGCGTTCGGTTGTATTGAGCTCATGGCCCGGAAGGCCAGTCCAGCCTGGAGTCTATGGCCCCTAATGTCCAAAGGCTTCCCAGAGCTTGGGCGTCACCGCCGCGGCCCGCACCCTGCACCTGGGCACGCGCTGGCCTTCGTGTCCTGTTGAAGCTAAACCACTGGGTACGCCGTCGTCCTCAGACTGTGATACAGATAAACACACCAAAGGAGACCTTGCTACGTCCGAACAGGAAATATGAACCGTGTCCAAGCCGCAAAAACGACCCAGTATCCCCCTTCTCGGCTAAAGAGTGGCGGCTTCTGCTTTTGTCTAGTCTCCCTACCCAGTCGTGGAACTAGCCCCTTCTTCCTGACACCGTCCAGAGCAAAGCTCCACTTCCGTTAAGGCTACCCAAACAAACCCACGCAAACCCGAATCTTACAAGTCCTTTCCAACATCCTCTTATCTGGTTTCCCATGTTAGGTATTCTCCCTGCAGGCGATGAGTGGCAAACCCATTGAACTGCAGGTGTGATGCAGGTGTGATTCAGGTGTTCTCTGCCTGTAGGACATTGGGTCCAGCAAGCCTCCATGCTGCTCATCTACTTGGCTGCTCTTTCCTCACCTGCAGCAGATGAAATGCCTCCTGCTTACAGCAGAAATACACGTGGTTTCTATTTCCTTGCCTCTTACCCACTCCTTAGTCCACCCCGATCTAGTTTCTCCCCATCACTTCTCTAAAAGAGTCTCTTGCTAAACTCACCAGGACTTCCCACTTGAGCTAAGTGGAACTGACCTTGTTGGTCATCATCTTACATCCATCTCAGCGGTATCTGCCGCTTGGCCTCTCCCTTTAGTTTGTAGAATTCATCACTCTCCTATTTTTATTTTTGTTCTCTGGCTGCTCCATCTCTGTCTCCTTTACGGTCTCTTCTGTCTGGCTATTAGTTGATGAAATTCTTTTAAGACTTGATCTGAGTCCTCAATCCATTCTCTGTCCCTTGATAATCTCATGCCCATCTGGTTGAATTACCATCCAAGTGAACTTAATTTGTTAATTTACATTTCATGCTATACCAGATCTGTGTTCATGTAAGTACCCATGTGATATCTCCTGGATGACTCAAAAGTACCTAAACCTGTCCCCAGCTGAACTCACTTTCTCTACTCCCTCCTCTTTCCTTCAACCTGTTCCCCTTCCAGAGTTGATACCACCCTCAGTTCCCACTTCAGACACTTCCATAGAAGACAGATTACAAGGTGGCCCCCCATGCTCCCATCTCCTAGAACTCAGCTTTAGTGTGGACCTCTTGCTTTGTTTGTGGTAATGTGTGACCTTTACACAAGTTTATGATACCCACCCTGCTAGGAGGCACTGTCCCACTAGCTGGTTTAAGAAGTACGTTGCCATATTGTAGGCTGCAGTATGGAGACAACCACACAGCAAGAACTGAGAATGGCTTCCATCTGACACTCAGCAAAAAACTGAGGCCCTCCCGGCAAGATCCTAAAGGAGCTGGGTTTTGCCAGAAACCATGTGAGATTGTGCTGAATTCTTCCTGTGTGAGCTCAGATGAAGCTCCTGTCCCAGCCAGCCTTGGTTGCAGGCTTGCAGGGCTCAGCTGTGCCTGGATGGGGGCGTGGATGGAGGGATGTGGTGCTGTGCTGTGTGGCAGTGGATGTGAACACACTCTCCTTCACAGCTTGTCAGTGGACCTCCCACATGTCTTTTGAGCCCTTCCCCTTGGCCTCTGTCAAATCTGTCACCAAAGCACAGCCTGCTCTGTAATGACTGTCTCCTGTCACAGTGGAAGCTGGGAGGTTGGGAATCACGCCTGGCTTTGTTCTGCTCCTCATTGTTCTCTCAACACCTGACACAAAATAGGTGCTTGAAAACATTGGATGAATGAACTAATAAAGAAATGTCCATTTTTTATGCTGTAATACCTTCTACGGGTTTGGACAAATGTGTATGACATATAGTCACCATTGTAGTGATATATATTTTCTTTGCCTTAATTGTTTATGTTCATCCCTCCTTTCCTATTATTCCTGGCAACCACTGATCTTTTGTTTGCTCTCCATAATATCATATTTTGAATCAAATAGTTTGTAGCCTTTTCAGATTGGCTTTATCTTAGTCTGTTTTGTGTTGCTATAACAGAATACTGGAGGCTGGAAAAACTATAAAGAAAAGAGTTCAGAGTTCTGGAGGTCTTACATCTGCTGAGCTTCTAGTGAGGGCTTTGTGCTGTGCACACCATGGTGGAGCAGCAGAAGGGAAGCAGAAACATAGGAGATGGAGAGAGACCAGGGAGGCTGAATTGCTTTATGACAGCTCACTCTCCAGGTAAGGAATCCACTCTGTGGGAACTGATTCATCCCTTCAGCAGCATGGATCCACCATGACCCCAAGTGCCTTCTAAAGGGCCTGCCACCTCTCAGCGCCGTTACATTAGCCTCAACATGAGTTTTGCTGGGGACAAACTACACGCAAAGTATCATAGGCTTCTTGCACTTAGTGATATACACTTAGGTTTTTTCCACATCTTTTCATGTCTTGATAGTTCATTTCTTTTTAAAAAAAATTTTTTTTAGTTGTAGATGGATACTATACCTTTATGTTATTTATTTATTTTTATGTGGTGCTGAGGATGGAACCCAGTGCCTTACACGTGCAAGGCAAGTGCTCTCCCACTGAGCTACATCTCCAGCCCTTCTTAGCAGTCTTGCGAAGTTGCTAAGGTTGCTGAGGTTGGTCTTGAACTTGCAATCCTCCTGCCTCGATTTGAGATTAGGGGCATGCACCACTGTGCTGGGCCTGGATGAATTTTCACAAAGTAAACACACCTGTGTAACAAAGACCTAGATTAAAACATTTCATGCACCCCAGAAGCCGCTTCTGTTCATGACCTCCCAAGATCAGCACTCTGCCATAGAAGAGTTTTGCTGGAGTATGAACTTCATGGAAATGAGACCCTACAGTATGTGTTTGCAACTCTTGTTTTGCTCAACATTGTGCTTATGAAATTCCTCTTCATTGTTCAGAGCCATAGTGCACTCCCTCTTGTTGCTATAAGCATTTCTTTGCATGTTCCGCTACTTATTTATCCATTCTCATTCATCTGAGTTGTGGCCAGCCAGGCAATTACAAGTAGTGCTAAGAACATTCTGGTACCTGTCTCGGTTGGCACAGATCCTTATTTCTGCTAGGACATGCCCAGGGATGGGATTACTGGGTCATAAGGCATGTTTATGTTTAGCTTAATACTCTTCTGTAGTTGGCTTTTTTATTGTGGTAACATATCCATAATAGAAAGCTCACCAGTTTTACCATTTTTAAGTGTACAATTCAGGGGCACTAAGCACCTCCCAATGCTGTAGAACCATCATCACTGTCTCCAAAACTTTTCATCATCTTAGATTTAATGTACTTATTAAAAGCTCTCTCAGGCTGGGGTTGTGGCTCTTGCCTGGCATGTGTTTGGCAGTGGGTTCAAGCCTCCGCACTACATAAAAATAAATAAAAACAAAACAAAGGTATTGTGTACATCTACAACGAAAAAATAAAAAATTAAAAAAATTCTCTCTTCCTCCCTGCAGCCTGTGACCCTCATTGTTCCCATGAATGTGCTGCTCGAGGCGCTTCATGAAGGTGGCTTTGTACACTACTTGTTCTTTTGTCCTGTGCTTATTTCACTAGCATGATGTTTTCAAGATTCCCACGTGTCACATGTATCGGGACTTAACTCCTTTTTCATGGCTGGATGGTATTCCCTTGTATGGATAGACTATATTTGTTTAAACATTCATTTGTTGATGAACACTTGTTTCCACCTTTTGACTATTGCTATGAACATTGTTGTACAAGTATCTATTTGAATCCTTGCTTTCAAGTCTTTGGGGTACATAACCATGAGTGGAAATGCTGGGTTGCATGATGATTCCATGTGTAGTTTTCTGAAGAACCACTGTCCTGTTTTCCACAGTGACTATACCATTTCATGTTCCCACCACCAATTGATTCTTTTATTTTTGATGACTGCCGGGCACAGTGGGGCACACCTGTTATCCCAGCTGCTCAGATGGCTGAGGAAGTAGGATCATTACAAAGCCAGTCTCAGCAACTTAGTGAGGCCTCTAAGCAACTTAGCAAGACCCTGTCTCAAAATAAAAAATAAAAGGGCTAGAGATGTGGCTCAGTGGTTAAGTGCCCCTGGGTTCAATCCCTAGTACCAAAAAAATATATACATATATACATGTATCCCACTCATTAAAGGTTATATTCACATTCATGTAAATCAATCTCTTTTATAATTGCTATAATTAAAAAATATTTAAAATTCACATTACAAGTTATTAATATGGTATCTAAAAAGCCAAATGGTACAATGTTCAGGAAAAGAAGAAAAATCCATGCAGACATGAGTTGCCTTTGTGGGGGACAATGAAGTTTGGCTAGGAAAACTGCACTCCAGCTATTGAAATGACAGCCTCTTGATACTGACATTAGAGCAAGATTCACCATCAATTCAGAGCTAAAGTCTCTTCTTCAAAAAAATGAAGAGAAATAGAAAAGTTAGAAACCAGTGATCATGAATATGAGCAAAAAACTAAGGAAATGAATTTTTTTAAAATATTTTTTTAGTTGTGGATGAACACAATACTATTTATATTTATGTGGTGCTGAGGATCAAACCCAGTGCCTCACACCAGGTGCTGCACCACTGAGCCACAGCCCCAGCCCCCTAAGGAAATGTTTTTGAAGTAAATTTCTTTAATTCTCCATTGCAGCTACTTTGTGATAATGTAAAAATGACTTTAAGAAAAACAACTTGGTGAAGGGCAAGAAGCAGATTCTGGAACATCTGTCCTATGGTGGACAAAGATTTTCTCAACACTTAGTTTAAATGTTTTAAGAGTGAGGCCAGGTGGGGTGGCGCACACCTGTAATCCCTGCACTTTGGGAGGCTGAGACGGGAGAATCGTGAGTTCAAAGCCACCCTCAGCAACGGTGAGGTGCTAAGCACCTCAGTGAGACCCTGT